>JAECWI010000481.1:1200000-1502066 GCA_018150345.1 Drosophila equinoxialis
GATATTGGATTGGCTGCAACTCTTCCCTGACCACATTGGCTGTGAATCGGGTCATAGCTGACACCTTGTTGCAAATAAAACACCTCCACCGGGTCGGGATGTTTAGTTGTGCATTAAGCTAAGCTACCTTCGTGAATTAATTATTATCTGTATTTTAGCTTAAGCTTTTTCGTCGACTGCTGATTTAGTTGACGTAAATAAATAAATAAATAAATAAATGCATGGCTCAAGCATTTTCGTCGACTGCTGATTGAGTTGATGTAAATAAATAAATAAGTTATATGTTCCAACCTCAGCTTATATATTTCTTGTTCATATATTCCTTCAGCTTCTGATATCATGACCTACATGCACCATGGTGATGCTGTGCAGTCCATTTTTAGTCGTTTTAAAGTTCCCGATTTCCTTATAGTCTTAGGGGATTTCAACTTGCCTAATATTTCTTGGCTGGTTGATGATAATTACTCCTTCTTAAATCTTTTATCTCAACATGTTTTTCTTGATAGCTTACTAGAATGTCCCCTATACCAGTTGAATTGTTTAGATCATGTTTGATGTTTTCTATTTGAGTGCTGTGACATAGATTGTGCAGTGAATTTTTTCTGCTTTGCTCTCAATTTTCTAATTTGCATTTGCTCTTATACGCAATTGCGTTCCTTATGTGAATGTCTACCGTATCTAATACGCCGGTCTGGATCACACGTAGGCTGACTAATCTCCGTAACATTAAATCGATATATTTTAAAAGGTTTAAGAAACTGGTTCCCGACTCGACTATGTAAGTTATTTTGTAGCGAAATCTCAATTTTGTCTTTTAAATAGTTAGTGCTACACAAATTATATGGTGCGCTGTAGGGTTTAATTGTATCAAAACCACAAAAGATTTTATAACTTTCTTAATTCTCTCTGTTCGGATAGCTTTGCAAAACTCTGTTTTTTCATGATCGCGTTATGATATATGCAATCAATTAGGAATACTTCAGAGATTATGAATCCAAAAATTTGTTGAAATCGGTTGAGATTCATGGGTGCTAGAGGCGACCAAAGTAGAGACATTTTTAGTAAATGGGAAAAAATTATAATTTTTAAAAAAAATCGCAATTTTAAAAGTGAGTATTGGGCGATTTCAACAATCCATCTTCGTTTTTAGTTTTATCTGAAAAGTATGTTCTTTATTAATAATTACCTAAATCGTTATGGACCTAGAAGCGTTTAAAAAATACACTAAATATTGGCCTTTTTTAATTTTGGTGGATTACAAGTAACAAGGATCATCGAGTATTAATACAGCACTACATACACTAGGTAGGTTAAATATTTACCTAACAGACGTATATGGTCCCAAAAAACAGTTTATTTTTAAATCCGGACCAAATAGTATTTGTCAATATAATTCAAGACAGTTTTATTTATGAGTTCAAACATGTTGTTAGACAATGAAAGGATTTTGAAAGTTTTCCACGAGAGTGTAAACTTAAATGATTTTGAAATGGGATTGATGAAGGGGGGTACGGAGCTAAAGGTAAAAATCAAATATACACAATATAACTTAAGGCGAAAATGGATCGCAAGCGGCAGAAATCTGGAAAATCTGTTACGAATATGGAATTTCCCCGTTGCATTGCAGAATAAAGTGTATGGATTTTATTCTGAAGCTAGCTTACACGAAGTGTGTTTCTCGGCCAGGTGAAACAAAAACTAATTAAACAACTTGTGAGGATATTCAGAGCAGGAAGGAGATTATACAAGCTGAATTCTCTCGGAAGCTGGGACTGAAAGATGACTGCCCAAAGTACGGATACGGAAACAGGAATGATGGACAACTTCAAGGAGATTTTTTGAAAATGATGAAATGACATCTTTTATAACAGGTGGAAAGGTTGGCTGTTATCTTGAATGTTATAAATTGCAAGGAAATGGTAAATGGTGTAAAATTTGCCGAATACACTTCAAAGACTGCTAAACTTTTGACTGAATTGTATCCGCAAAAAAAACTTACCCTAACGGTACCTAGGATTTTGGCTCACTGAAGGGATTATCAGTGTTTACCAATTGGAGAGCTATCCGAAGAAGCATAGGAATGTAAAAACAAGGACTTAAAAAGGTTCAGATATACTAATACATTAAAAACTTCACGACAAAATGAAGACCTTTTTAACATGCTAGCAGCCTCTTCGGACCCACTTATTGCATCACTTATACACGTGCGATTACGAAAGGATTTGGAAAATAGCAACTATAGTCCCGAAATGTTTAGTTTATTAGATATTGATGTAAATATTGAATATTATTTTGAATAGCAAATTTTCAAAAGTAACCTGAAAAAAAATTGAAAAACTTTTTTTGTTTTTTTTTTGTAATTATGTTAAAAAATCAAATTAAAACTAAAAAATGTTACATAGTCGTTTAAAACAATGAAAAATCCCATTCGTGATTGAAGAAATCGGGTTTCGCTTCATTTTTAAAGGGAAAACATGCCTGGAAATATTTTCTGAATTTGACCTTGAATATTACAGCACCACGAACACCCAGCACTTCTGACAAATATTCATTTTGAAGCTATCGTACTCTTTATCATATGCCTTTTAAATTTTTAAAATTGCTTTTTTGGTTAAGAAGCTATGATTTTTGCAATGTAAAATGCCAAAAGGCCACACTGTGCGAAGATCTAATATACTATCTTCTACCTTCAGACTTAATGACCAGACAGCTAATAATGCTTCACGTCTGACTTTGGTGAGCTCTCCACTAGGACTGAACTGCTCTCGTTCTTTTTATTCAATTCTCTCTGTTCTTTTCTAACAAGTGAGACAGCACACTTCTCGTACTGTACTACTGCATAAAACTTAAAACTAATTTGTGACAAAGAAAAGAGTAAGATATACTTAAGGCTAAACTTATTGCACTGGGGGAAAGAGTAAGATATACTTAATACTAATACATATTGCTACAATACTAATACATATTGCTACAATTCGGCCATTCTGACAGTAAGGATCACCTGATCCTAGTCTTCTTTATGGCGACCTTTGCTTTTCGTAATATAGCTGTGTGTACTGTTGTCATTCTTAGTGTTTTTCAATTTACTTATTTCTTTGCTTAACATACTGACTTTTTCTTTAACAGAATTTTCATTTACATTTAGGTTTGTATTGACTTTGTTCATTCGTATTTTCATCTTTTTTTATATTTACGTTAACTTTAATAACTTTCATCTGACCAATTGAACCATGGCTTCATATTTGCTATAGACCAAATTCCAGTATAAGGAATCTTCGACTGCAGAAATCCGTCGACGTCACTTAAAACGTATCGATCAATTTCAAGGCACTTAACGATTTTAAAAGGACCTCTGAATCTCGGCACTAATTTTTTGGATACACTTATGTGAGTGTCAAAATTTTTAAAAACTTTTGGCCCTCGTCGTTTTCGATTCGCTAGACATTCATTATAATCTTGAAGTTTCTTTTCTTTTTCTTTAGCTTTTGCTCGTACCGATTCCAAGTTTCGTCCCACAGACCTGTTTTCTGTCTTTTAATTCATCTACTTGTCGTCCTTTTTGGCCAACGCCAAATTGTACGACACTTGGATGCTGTCCCAATGACCTATGAATAGTGTTATTCATGGTATACTCTACCATCTCAATGGCCTGACCAAAACTAACATTTTCTTCTGAGGCCAATAACTTTGCCAACATAGGGCCTAGATTTCTATTTATTCTTTCAACTTGGCCATTAGCTTGCGGCGAACCAGCTGCGATTTTGACATGTTGTATATTACAAGGCTCTAAAAAGCTAGAAAATTCGTTAGACGTAAAACACGTTCCACGATCCGACACTATGCACTTTGGCCTACTATAGGACCTAAAATACTCTTTAAGTGCTTCTATTTCTTCCTTAGATTTAGTGGTTTTCGCTAAGTCTGACAAATTTCGTACAAACACCACTAATACGTGTTTTTTTGTGCTTCCTTTGATATCGATTGGTCCGAAGTGATCGACATGAACCACTTCGAATGGCACATCAGGTTTAGGTATATTGTGGATATGACCTTGTTTTCCATTTCTTGACGAAAAGGCTATACACCTTAGGCAATTATTTACATGTTGTTCTACTTTTTTTTCGCAACTTTGGAAACCAATACGACTTTGTGATAACTTCTACAACCTTGTCTATGCCTGTGTGGCCCAACTCATTATGATATTTAAACAGGACATGTGATTCCATATTTTTCGGGACGTAAAAAGCAAGGCAACCATTTTGTAGTTTTTTATAAATTAAACCGTTTCGCATTTCATATGAACTGTGTTCAGACCTTTCCAACATTGACTTTAATCTTAAAATTTCATCATCTTGGTTCTGAGATATTACTAAATTATCATCAAGTGAGTTAGTTTCCACAACCATAATGTTAGTAATTCTACTTAAATCATCTATATGTTGCATTCTCGTTGCCGGCCTAACACGTAGTCGTAGTATTCTAACTCTAGAGCCCAACGGGCTATTCTGGGGTTGACTTCTCTTTTGTTAAGTGTCAATGTAAGCGATTTACAATTTGTCGCGATTTTGAAATGTAAATATGTAAATATACACGAAATCGTTTTAACGAATAAATTATCGCCAATGTTTCTAACTCAAAGCTATGATATCTAGATTCCACATCGGTAGTTCTTTTGGAAAAATAGAAAACTGGATGCCATTTACCATCGCTTTCCCTTTGTAGCAAAATCGATCCAAAACCAATAGAGTTTACGTCACAATGAAGTTCGGTTTCATCATTTGGGCTATAAAGCGCAAGCATTGGGGCCTCTGTTAACCTATGCTTTAGATTTTCAAGCGTACTAAGTACTATGTTCCCAAACACGAACTTTTTGTCTTTTTTAACTAGGTCATACAATGGCTTGGCAATAGTAGCAAAATCTTTAATAAACCTACGAAAACAGGAACATAGTCCTAAAAAACTTTGAACCTCGCTGACCTTAGTCGGAACTGGAAAATCCTTTACTGCTTGTATACCTTTATCGTCAGCTTTGATCCTTTGCCTGTAATCGAATACCCTAGGTACTGAACACTCGTCTGAAGAAATTCGCACTTATCTAATCTCAACTCCAATTTGTTTTCATCCAATTTGTCAAATACTTCTTTTAAAATTTCTAGATGCGTATCAAAATCTTTTGTTGCTACCATAATGTCGTCTAAATATATAATAACTTTTTCATCCCTAATCATATCGGCAAATATCCTGTTTATAAACCTTTGAAATGTAGACGTCGCATTTCTGAGGCCAAACGGCATACGAAGAAATTCAAATTGACCAAGCGGTGTCGTAAATTACGTAAACATCACTGAATCCTCATGCATGTATACATGGAAAAACCCATTCTTTAAGTCGAGTTTCGAAAATAAGGTTTTTCCTGCAAGTCTATCTAACAGATCATCAATAAGTGGAATAGGATAACTATCTTTTAAAGTCGCCTTGTTTAATTTTCTGAAATCAACGCACATTCTAAGTTCACCTGTAGTCTTTTTGTAGTCACTCAGCCTAACATATTCTTTGCATAAGTATTCGTCAATTATTTTTTGCAATTCAGCCTTTTCGCTATAAGAAAGTCAGTCGTCTTGGATTACAGCTAAACGGACTTATGTCATTGATTGTGATTGATTGTGATTGATTGTGATTAACCTTCACTTGGTAGATTTCTTTCCAAATAGAATTTAGAAAAAATATTTTCAAACATTGTCGTTTCTTTGAAACCTAAAGTTTGGTCAACAGAATATTTTGAATTTACCACGTCACAATCAATATTTAGCATTTGGTTTTCAAAATTATCTTCATTGCTCAAGTCATGGCTTAACTTAATACTTTCGGGCATTGACACAGATCATCGTCAAGCTGTAGTACAATTTTAGCGTTATATATTTTCATAAAATCTCTACCTTACAGTATTGGACTTCCCATAGACTCGTTGGAAACAATCAGTAGTCGAACGCAAACATTTTTATTCAATATTTCAACGTGACCTAAAATTCTTCCAAAGACTTCAAGTTTACTTGACAAATGCTTCTTCTTTGTTCCGAAGACTTTTCCCATGGCATCGAATATGGTTTTCACAGGCTGACTCAAACACTCAGGGTTCGAGTGTATCCATTCCAAAGCTTTGCCCGTTATTTTGACGAAGACAAACAAAAGAAAATTAATTTCGTTCAAGTTGAATGATCTTACCAAATGGAGCACGGAAGATATCCAACTATAAACATTTCCATTACCGTCAAAATCGGGTACAAAATCTTTCACATCTTTGGCCAAGACCTGGTCACCGGTCTTTGTCGCCAGCCAGCTGCTTGAGTTGCCAGACTCAGGGTTGCCAGCAATGCGCAAAAACTCGTTCTCTCTATGAATCAGTTCGATTTCTTTGCAAAGTAGTTCCAGCTTTTTTTCCAACGTTTACTTTACTATGTTTTCTTCTTTTTGGTTCTCTTCATTTGGCTTCTCATTTGTTGCGTTGCTCTCTCCGTTGATACTCTTTTCATTTGACTTCTTATTTGTTTATATTTCTTGCTGTTCACTCAGAATGCTCTCGTTTTCTGTCTCTCTTTCTGTACGCGTCTCCCTTTCTGCATCGTTTTGTTCATTTTCTGCTTCGTTCTGTTCGTTTGCAGTTACTTCTTGCTGCTGTTGACCTTGGAACAAGTCTGCATCGAAATTTTGCGTCTGATCGGCGCCATCGTCCGAAGTATACAGAATGGTCTTTACGTGCTCCAAGCAATCTTTTCCAAGGGGGATCCGCGCGTTTACCTAGTCCTCCGTTAGGAACAGCTCCATCTTTTGGATGTTGCCCTCTCGCTACAGGGCTGAGTTGGTTTAAACGTTTGGCTAGCACATTTTTAGTGCCAGTATCTGGTAAATTTAAGTTTTTGCACCAGATTTGTAACTGGGACTTTGAAAAATCATCACGATTTATTGAATCCATTATTGTTTCTTAATTTTTTTTTTTTTTATCCAAATTATTATGCCGATGACACGGCAATCCTCAGCAGATCCACATGCCGAATACAAGCCTCTGAAAAATTAGAGGAACACCTCAAGGTGGTAGAGGAATGGCTAGCAACCTGGCGTATCCGGGTCAACGAGCAGAAATGCAAACATGTTACATTTACGCTTAACAGAACAAACTGTCCAGCTCTAGTGCTAAACAACGTACTAATTCCTCAAGCCGTGGATGTCACTTACCTTGGTAAAAGTTACATTTTAAACTGAAAGCGAGTAGCTTACATTGGATCATCAATGCTCGGTGCCCTCTACGTCTGGAGTATAAAGTCCTCCTATACAACTCCGTACTGAAACCCATCTGGACTTACGGTGCCGTACTATGGGAAAATGCAAGTACCAGCAATGTCGACATTATACAAAGGGCGAAGATTTTAAGATCAATCACTGGGGCTCCGTGGTACATACCGCACGACAACATTCAAAATGATCTAAATATACCTAGCGTAAAATCTGAAATAGGTAGTCAACTACTAAAGTACACTACTAAATGTACACCCTATTGTTCTTGCGAATTCCCTTACGCGAACTAATAATAGAACTCGTCTTAAAAGAAATGACAGACCAACCCAATAATAAATGATTAGGGCCGCCTGCAATATCCCCTGGATATATCATAAGTACTAGATTAAGAAAAATATCTCAAGCCTTGTTAGGCTCTAATTTAAGAGTAGATTCAACAAATATATTTTAAACGCTAAAAAAAAAAAAATCTAATTTATAGCTTTTCCACTGTATTTTCACTGGGTGACTATGACCACTTCTGAAATTATAGCGAGTAAAACACGTCTGACTTTGGTGAGCTCTCCATCAAAACTAAACTGCTCTCATTCTTTTTATTCAAGTGAGACAGCACACTTCTCGTACTGTACCACTGCATAGAATTTAAAACTAATTTGTAACAAAGAAAAGAGTAAGATATACATAAGGCTAAACATATTGCACTGGGGGAAAGAGTAAGATATACTTAATACTAATACATATTGCTACACTTTTAAATATTTTTATCTTAATTTCGAAATGTTTTGTAAATACTTTTTCTTTGTGCCAAACGATATAGCAGATCGTATATTAACGGTAATGGATTGTTGTCTTTAGTCATACTTTTGATCAATTTTCTGAAGTCTATACATAGTCGCATATCTCCTGTTTTCTTCTTCGCTAAAACTATCGGCGATGCATATGCTGAAAGCTAGGTTGTAAAGTTGAAGGTAATACCTTCTTTTAAATAATCGGCTATCAATATCTGTAATTTTTTCCCGCATATGATTTTCATTTTCGGTCTGTTATGCCCTATAAAGCTTTCTTCCAACAGTTCGACGACCTTACATCGAGCCGTAAATACAACTCTTTTAATGTTTTAATGAGGTACTCTGTAAATATTAACCATAAACATTATCTCTCTCTTGGCACCATACCTATAATATATGATCTACGAGCACTTACGGGGTTTAGGAATTACAATTACAATTACACCTCGACTCCCTGTGTTAGCTTTTTCTGAAACTTGGCTTAACTCTTCTGTTTTGGATAACGAAGTTCTTTCTAATAACTTTATTTCTTATAGGCTTGATCATGTTGGTCGTCGTCTCGGTGGAGCACTCATTGCTGTCAACTCGAATCTGTGTTGAAGTGTTGTGCCGATTGATCTGCCCTTACAACACCAATAACAAGAGATTGTGAGCTTCCCAAAATCCATATGAAGACCTTTGGTGGAGATTGTAAAGCGTGTCATGCATTCAAGGAGGTCTATGGGAGTGCCCTTCATGGAAAGGCTTCATCACCTGAAATCATGTGTTATAGGAGAAGCAGCGATACTCATGCAGCACTTGCCTGTAGTATGCTAATTACGAAGTTGCATGGAAATCGTTGAGAAAAGCCCATTTATTATCTGCATCTGTTAATGGGTTCATTCACCGCCTTGCCAAAGGTTGTTGGCCAAAGCTCATCATTGCTGCGTGCTCTGACGTGCAGAGCCAGTGAAGTTATTCGGTCTTAAGACGCTCCTGGACAAAGGGCCGTGCAAATCGGCAGTTCGCATACCTGAAGTTCCGCTTGTGAGTCGCAATCTAATAGAACGGGATTGCGGCTCAGACTTAAAATTGTCCTTCATTTTGGAACGGTGCATTTACACGATGGGCTTGCACGTTCCACATTTACACACAAGTTACAATAAACATAAATCGGATCTACTCAAACGCTGCCGGCAGCGCTGGCAGCTGCCCAGTACGTCATTACTTGAATCATCAGAGTACACGCATACAAACACAGACATCCATATCATATATAGCAATAGACTCCTTGATTCTGCCTGTGTAACCTGCATACTTAATGTGAACCGCATTGTCACACAGCCAACAAAGAATATAATCATGGGAGTCAACCGCATTAGTGGCAACTATGCAATTATTTTTTGAGCAGACAACTATTTTATAAAATAATTTAATTTAATTTAGAAAAACAAAGTACTAAGAAATAAAATAAAAAATTTTAAAGGTGACTAAATATGTGTATAAGAAATATACTGACCAGTTCTGACACAAGGGTTAATGTGCAGAGTAAGCTTTCACAACTAAAGACAACTAAAGAATACAAAATACAAAAATACACAAAACAAAAACACGTATCACTGAGTCGCGGGTAGGCAAAAGACGAGAACGCAACACATGAACACATGCAATAACAATTTGTACGCAAGAGCGCGATAGTTAGTTACAACGGTAAAGACACAAAAGCAAAAGAGATTAGCTAAACAACAACACCGCTAATGCAGGTATTTGTTGTAAGTTTAATTTATGTATATTGAAAAAAAAGCACAAAATCGACTGAAAGAAATCACGGAATGAAAATACAATTCGAATGTAAAAATTTTAATTAAACCGATAGTGAGTTTAAAAGTTAAAGGAAAGTTATTAATCACGCGAAACAAATAAAATTTGATGAGCGCAAAAAAAACACGTCAGCAACTAAAGTTTATTCCAAAACTGGATGCACATCCAAATGCTCTTGCCAATGCCTTTAAAATTCCGTCTTAAACGAAATGGCAGACCAACTCAATAATAATTGATTAGGGTCGCCTGAAGTATCCCCAGAGCTAAGCTTAAGTACTAGACTAAGAAAAATATATCAAACTTGTTGTAAGGCTCTATTTTAATAGTAGATTCAACAAATATATTAAACGTTATAAAAATAAATTTAAAAAAAAATTGTACAGCGTTTATGTAAATCTGTTTTTTCTCGATACCATCTTGGATTTGTTAAGAATACATTTGCTATGTTTCAAATTATAAATTTTTATTGACCAAATCAGATACACAAAAGAATCATACGAAACGAAACAAAAACATAAAACGAAATTGGGTCATAAAGAATCATTTGTCAAGTATTACTTTATTCGAGTAGAGGTTTATTAGACACTGAATTCATACATAAGAATATTCGCTAAATAAAAGAGAACTAAACCTAAGACATAAATGGGAATATGAATCTTTAGCTAAATACATGCTATAGGATAAGTTCCTTTGGTGTGTAACATGGGGTAACATCATTTACGCTGATGCTCGCAAGCTTATTGACAATAATTATCCCCTCGTCAGCCCTTGTAATGGGCTCCAGGTGACTGGGCTGCGTACGGCATAGAGCTGATTGCCCTGAATGTAGTCCGCGAGTGCATGTGTCAAGAAAAGTTAGTTTGCAAACTGTTGCGTGATTGTTTGTAACGCATTTGGTGATCGCCTTCACTCCGTAGTCGCATTCTGCCACTACGTTGTCGTGTATCTGTAGTATGGTGTCCCCATGTATCACAGGGAAAATAATGACCTTCTTACATAAAAGTTTTAGGCTGATGTCAGAGTGGCCGCGATAAGCTATGCGATAATATTGAGCGACAATGAGCGAGAAAGCTCTGCATTCGAATGTATATGTAATCGTTGAATGCATGTCAGAGTGCAAGCGAAGCGAGAAGAGAGCCAAAGCGACAAGTTAAAGCGAGTTGCGAGAAAGCGATTCTGAATCGCTTTATCGCTTCACCCAGCTGTTGTTATACGTGTGTTTTCGTTGCGTTCTGAGCTTAAAAAACAGTTTTCCAGTTTTGAATGAATCTTCGTCAAAATATAATCGAATGTATTGATCGACATTCGAGTATAATTGAAAAATTTGTCAGGATACTGCCTTAAATTTTTATACAAACTACTAAGCTCTCCTTATAAACGGTTTTTATTCAGTGGATGGATCCCGGTGGTTTCTTTCATTACAACATTTATAACTGCTGCTGACGCCAAAAATTCTTCGTCTGAATCCATGAAGACGATGCTTGCAACTGAGGCTAAAATTAGAACACTCGATAGGTTTCTCGCTTTGCGGAAAGCTTTCACTCTGCCATGTCATCGCTTTGCAGATCGCTGCGATAATTATCGCTTGTAGCATCGCATCGCTTATCGCGGCCACTCTGACATCAGCCTTATTCTAGGCTATTATGTGGATGGCGCAATCGGACTGAAATATTTTTATAGTGTCGATTATGATTTTTGTGAATGTGGTCAGGTTAGTTGAGTGTCTTAGATAGCTGCGTTGCTCCCATATTAAAATATTGCCGTCTAGCACGGGAATGTAATTTGCATTGGAGTAGTCGGTAATGCTTGCCCCTGCTGCGGCTAGGACTGATAGTATTATCGTGGTTATCCTGTGGGAAATGTAAAAAAGGACTATAGTAACTGTATGGATTGATGTAGCAAATAAAGAATTTGATCAAAATTACTTCAAATTGTCCTTATGGACCACTCTTCCCTAAATAAATACAGACGTTCGCAGGTCTGTTTGTACGCGTCCGAACACACTGTGCACTGTATCATTTCTTTTGTGTTGAAGCTCGGTTATGCTATGAGCTCCGTTTAGTGCATGCATTCGTGTGCATACAAATTGACAATATGATGAACACCTCTGATGGCTACAATGTGTTTCAATTTCCGGTCTCTTGGCTCTCGCCAGTAAATGCATACCTGTTGAGACGAAATGATTGAAATGTTATAATTAGGTCTTGTTATTCAAGAATTCTGTAGGGCCAATCATTAGATGCTCGTTTAATACTTTTCCTGATGATGTTTTAGCCGAAGCGTCAAACACAACTCTAAGTTTTGTAGAAACGCTATGTATGTAATAATGCGGCTCGTTCTGGCTTGCAGCAGGTTTGAGAGACATGTGGCCAAGTTTTATATACTCATCGATGAAATTTTTAGATGCTTGTTTTCGATGATCGTCGCGGTCGAGACGACTTTCTACGCATTTGAAACGCCGTACTGCGTTGTTGTAGGACAATCCTAATTTCTCAGGGGGTTGCTTAAATGGAATTCGAACTTGGATTCTTCCATCAAATTCTACACTTGCATTTTTAAAAAAATGGGTTTCGCATTCTTGTTCATCTTACCAACGGTTACCAACCATTTTCCCAACATCTTTTAACTAGAAGATCAAGCGATGGGTTGACTTGCACCAATAAACATCCATATTCGGTGTTGATTAAATATGGCATGTTTTCGCCTAAGCTTTGCTGACCATTGAGGATTGCTGCAAAGAGCCCATTCGTGTTTATTAAATTGTGTATCTTGTGGGGATCGTTAAAATATAGATCGGCGAGATCGATTTCCGAAGGTAAGGTCCAATTTGATGTATCGATTTGCTCGTGTGGCTGCTGAGCACAAATTTTCCTAATGACGGCAAAATTACGGGCCAAGTGAATGCGTGGATCGTATTGAGGCAAACGCATTTTGTTTGATGCCTTGACTCTTTCCGGTAATGACGCTGAATTCTTGAGATACGAGAGTTCTATCAGATTTAGTCGCTTGGCAGTCTCTTCTGTAATAAAACGAAGTTCAGAACATGGATCTAAAAGTGCCCGTACAGTGTGTTATCCATTATGCGAATCAATGCTGTAGGAAGCATCCCCATTTTATCAGTGATTGACTCTTCCTTGATTCTTTCCGGTAATGACGCTGAATTCTTGAGATACGCGAGTCCTATATAGATTTAGTCGCTTGGAAGTCTCTTCTGTAATAAAATGAAGTTCAGAACATGGATCTAAAAGTGCTCGTACAGTATGCAATTGGCCAGCCTTATCCAGTTTGCGAATCAATGCTGTAGGAAGCATCCCTATTTTATCAGGATTTGTTAGTTACGAAGTGCTTTGTGAATTAGCTATTGGATTGACAGATTGAACCGTCGATGATAGGTTATTTATTGGGGTGGGGCGAATTCACAATAACGGGTGATGAGCTGATCGGTACACTTTACATCGGGAGAGTGAGGGACAATCCTTAACGCGATGTCCAGTGCGCAGACAATTAAGACATGCATTGGTCCGTTTGACTGTTTCGAACTTTTGTTGTAGCGATAACTCTACAAATGACTTACAGTTACCAACATGTGTTGTGGCGTCAAATTCAGCAAATGATTGTAGGTGGGGCAGAACTTCCTTCTTAACGAGGTCAGCTAAATGAATTTTCTCCTTCTTTCTTTTCCTCCAAAAAAATGTGTACACGCAGAAATTTCTTTTCATTTGGTTTATTCACTTTTCTAATTAAACTAAAAACTAGCTTATTTAAGAGCGGGGAATAAGCCCCGCTTGGAGAGAAGTTTGGGGAGTACTTTTGTGGGGAGAGCGGTCGGCACCATCAGAAAAGCGGCGCAAGGTGAAAGCTTGCCTCCCTTAACCCTTGTGTTGCTCGTTGGGCATAAACATGCTGCCCCCTTGCAGGAGTGCAAGACCAGAAAGTCTAATGGCACGCTTCGGATAGGGTCCAGCCGAAGACGGTGCGCATCGTAATTGGCCGCCCGCCAACTCCTGGTAAACTCCCCTCCAATACGACCTCGGATCCACCGGAGAACTGGGATTTCGGCAGCACGACCACCTTCAGGATCGCCTCCAGTCGTCATTCTACGCTGATCGGGGACCGGATCGCTGCTGCCACCGTTTTCTCTTTCAATTTAAATGCGGTTGCCAGAGACGTCGCCATCGACGATACCGCCGAGTAACGAGGGTCTTCACGTCGAAGGTTTCCCCCGTCTCGAGGCGTACCATCGCAGTTGGCATCAAGTGTGGATTGCGGTGCTGCAGCAGTGTGGCCAGTGTCAGCTTAGGATCGGACGCTGGCGTTGGAGCGATCCATCGTCTGAAGGACTCAGGGGTGATGTGGCACACGACGGATCGCGGATTGCGTCGTCGTGTTTCCTCGCGGAAGTGGAGGAGTGTGTGGCAGCTACTTATCACCGCTCAGACAGTTTACTCGGATTAATGTAGGACTTTACAATACACATATTAATATTGAATAGGATTAAAAACTTTTCTCCTGGTTGGAACCACTTTTCACTTAGTGCACACACTTTTCACAGGAGGGGACTGTATTTGCCAAAAAATTTTTTTTCCTTCGGATTTAGCACTGGATACATTTTTGTCACTTATGTTATTGTCACATTCACACACTCTACTTGCATACAGGAGATCATTTGTTGATTTATTTAAATACATATGTTGGAACTTCATCGATTTGGTCCACAGTCGCGTATTTAGTGAAGCGAGTTTCGGTGCTTATCTCTCACGTTTCTGATCTGACTGACAACGCCAGTGTTACTCCTCAGGATAGCTCCGAACGACACACGACGACAGCGTTGTAGCGCTGTCGTTTCGCTAAGACGGTACTTCTTGAAGCGACAAAAATGCAAAGGGCCAATCAGAGCGCAATAAGCGGCTGATGCAATATTACTTAATATGATAAAGTCGGGAAATCTGGTGAAAACCAGCAATCCCATATACAGCAACACACACAAGTACGATCCGACACGGCCATACTGATCTTGACACGTCATCGTGTAGTACTCCCAATTTTAGATTCAAATTTCTTATGTAACAAAAGATTCTAAACTGAATTCATCGTCTGTCTTAGGCGGATAACCATCGTCTCTCTTAGACGGATAACCATCGTCTCTCATAGACGGATAACCATCGTCTCTCATAGACGGATATCCATCGTTTCTCATAGAGGGATAACCATTCTGACATGCACACATACTCGTGTAATGACCAAATATCAAATTCAAAGACACCTTTTGTGTTTCATAACATAAACTGAACTTAAGCTTTTATTCTTAACCATAACATACAGAAAATCTTCTTTTTTTTAACAAAATTCATAAATTTGCTTAATTTTAACAAAACAATGAATCATTGCACTATACGATTTCAACAAAACAACAAAGTATTTGCTTCACTTTCAAATAAAAATTACAAATAAAACAAAATAATACATTTAATTCATCGTCTCACTTGGACTTGGCTCGCTTCAGTTGCACGACTAACTGGAATTTAATGCAAGCTGAACCTCGCCAAGTGCATCTACTTAGGATCTTTGGCTCGATTCGACAGCAGTTAGCAAATTTTTAAGCGTACTCATAACACGCTCAACTTGACCGTTCGCACGATTTGCCCCAGTTGCAATTAGATGAAGTTTTATATTTTGTGAGGAACAAAATTCAAGGGATGCCAAGGGATGTTCACTTTCGCGATTGGATGGGGCTCAGCTTGTATTTTCCCAGAAGGCGACTTGGCAGTCCTACAAGTAATACAATTGTTTACAAACTTGCGAACATTTTTATGTTATAAAACCAATAATATTGGTAGACCTTGTCAAGAGTTTTCTAACAACCAAGGTGCTTAACTGACTCGTGTACCTGGTTTACCACGGACCAACTAAATGTTCGTGTCACTACCGGTAGACAACGCGTTCTACTGTTTCTTTGAATCTTGCGATGTAAGATACATTTCCTTACATCATAGGATTTAATTAAATCGTCTTGTTGCTCGTCGGAATTGAGCTTACGAACTATTTCTATATTCTCTGGATCTAATTTATGTTCCGTAAGAAGCCATTCACTTGAAATCTAAGCTAAGTTTACTCGCTTCTCGGTGATTTTTTCTAACACGAGTTGTGGCTTTGAAGCAACTAGATTCCTGAAAAAGAAGTCTGCACGAGCCATGCGTTTATTTATTTATTTATTTATTTATTTATTTACGTCAACTAAATCAGCAGTCGACGAAAAAGCTTAAGCTAAAATACAGATAATAATTAATTCACGAAGGTAGCTTAGCTTAATGCACAACTCAATATCCCCAACCCGGTGGAGGTGTTTTATTTGCAACAAGGTGCCAGCTATGCCCCGATTCACAGCCAATGTGGTCAGGGATGAGTTGCAGCCAATCCAATATCCAGTCCAGAATACTTTCAGTGGTTACGCTGTAGATAATTAAAAATTATAGCGCGAAGAGAAGTGACAGATAGATGAGGAGAAATAAGGTGAGAAAGGTTGTTACAAGATTGGCAAAGAACACGAAGAGGTTCGAGAAGAGAGTAGTTAGTCAGTCATCTACTAAGGTGAAGAGGAAAAAAGTTTCTGGTCCGACGTGAGGGAACACAAAAATATAGCGTATCTAGTAAATTGGTAGAAATGACTTCGCCGTTGACTACTTTATGTAGAAAGAGAATGCCAAATACGAGCCTACGGTTGTAAAGTGAAAGAAGATTAATAAGAAGAAGTCTGTCAGAATAAATAGGTAGGTGAAGATTCGGGTCCCAATTAAGACCGCGTAACGCACTCTTAAGGAATTGCTTCTGTACCGATTCAATACTACGCTGGTGAACATCATATTGAGGGTTCCACACTGGTGAGCAATATTCTAGAGTAGGGTGAACTAACGAAGTGTATAAAACCTTCGTCACATATGGATCATCAAATTCTTTGGCCCAACGTTTAATGAAGCCAAGAAGACTGCATGCTCTATTGACAATTGAAGATATATGAACATTAAAAGAAAGTTTTGAGTCAAACATAACGCCTAAGTCTTTAAATGATGGAACACAATCTAACAGAACAGACTTAATAGAGTAATGAGCTAGGAACGGCGACAAACGACTGAAAGTCATAAAAGAGCATTTAGAGGCATTAAGGTGTAATTTATTAACGTGACACCAAACACAGAATGCATCGAGATCTGATTGCAAGTACTGTTGGAAAGAAGGATCATTATATGAATAACAAATCTTGACGTCATCCGCAAACATGAGCACGCGTGAATGAGCCAAGGCCAAAGGCAAATCGTTTATAAACAAGGTAAATAACAGTGGGCCCAGATGACTGCCTTGGGGGACACCTGACGTAACTCGAACAGTTTTAGATATCGAGGACCGAAAAGACACCTTTTGGGTTCTGCCAATAAGATACGACTTTAACCAAGCCAATAGTTTCGGGGAAAAACCCATGATATTAAGTTTCATGAGAAGCATAGAATGATCAACCGTATCGAAAGCCAACCGTACTAAAGTCAGTATAAATAACATCAGTTTGACACTTTTTACGGAAGCCATGGTGTACAAGGGTAGTCAATTCTAAAAGGTTGGTAAGCGACGAACGACCTTTAATGAAGCCATGCTGACAAGGAGAAATAGTGGATCTGGATAGGTGTTGAAGGGAAGACGTAATAATTTTCTCAAACAGCTTAGGTATTGCCGAAAGTTTGGCAATCCCACGGTAGTTAGAAATATCCGATTTGTTACATTTTTTAAAAAGCGGAATAATAAAAGACTCCTTCCAAATATCAGGGAAGCGACAAGTCTCACTCGATATAAAGAATAACCGAGATAAAGGCTTAGATAGGGAAATCGAACACATTTTAAGGATGCAACTAGGTATATTATCAGGCCCGGGTACGAAGGAAGACGTCATAGATGACAAGCTAGAGATAATACAGTCTTCAGTAATACTAGGAAAAAACATACAATTTAAATGTGGAATTGTGAAGGGATAAGGTGTGGAATCCGAAGCAGTAGTAGAATAAGTCGACTGAAATAATTAAGCAAACAGATCTGCAATATCTGAATCACTATTAGCAGTCTGGTCATTAAGTCTGAAGGTGGAAGGTAATTAATTAGAGCGTCTTTTGGAATTAACAAAGTTATAAAATCTTTTGGGGTTCTTATAAAATTCAACCTTACAGCGAACGATATAATAATTGTAGCATTGAGTATTTAAAAGGCAAAATTGAGATTTGGCTACACAATAATTTGCATAGTCAAGTCGCGAACCAGTTTTTTTAAATCTTTTAAAATATCTCGATTTAATGTTACGGAGATTAGAGAGCCTACGTGTGAACCAGACTGGCGCACTGGAGACGGTAGAGACATTCACATAAGGAACGCATTTATCAATTAGAGAATTAAGAGCAGAGTAGAAAAAATTTACTGCACAATCTATATCACAGCACTCAAATAGAAATGACCAATCAAAAGAGAAAATAAGGCTGTTAGGAAGATTGAAATTTGTTTTACGAATACATCTACGACGAGAATTTGAAATGTTATTAAATGAATTATTAACGGAATTGTAAGAAATAGTAATTTCAATAGTAGGGTGATAAGTATCTTCAGGCTTCACTAGGGGCTGTGTTTGTGATACAGCACTATCAGTGGGATCAGAGACAAAAACAAGATCGAGGACTCTTTTAGAAGAGTTAAGAAAAGAAGTCAACTGATATAGCGGACATTCAAGTAGGCTATCAAGAAAAACATGTTGAGATGAAGGAATTAAGAAAGATAGACTATCATCAACAAGCCAAGAAACATTAGGCAAGTTAAAATCACCTAAAGTTATAAAAAAATCACGATCTTTAAGACGACTAAAAATAGTTCGCAAAGCATCAGCATGGTGATTGTAGATCATGATATCAGAAGTTGGAGGAATATATGAACAAGAGATGTATAAGAAGATCAATCGGCACAACACTTGAACACAGATTCGAGTTGACAGCAATGAGTACTCCACCGCCACGTCGAGCAACACGATCAATCCTGTAAGAAATAAAGTTATTAGAAAGAATTTCATTATCCAAAACAGAGGAATTAAGCCAAGTTTCAGAGAAAGCTAATATGTCAGCCGAAAAGGTTTGGCTATCACAGAATAATTTCGAGAGCTTGGTAAGAAGTCCTCTTACATTTTGATAATGAATGCAAAGACAAGACATTATTAGTTTTTTGAAGCAGAAGATGCATTAGGAAGGTGGACAGGCAAAGGGCGGAAGCGCTTATTGGGAGCAAATTCGTGTACAACTAGGCCCTCTGGCCAAAAGGTATTGTCAACCATAGCTGATAAATACTCATTTGGTACAGTAATTTTAAAAGAGGAGATTTCATGAGGCCTAGAAAACTTAAACTTTTGAATTAAAACCTTAGCAGGGCATATATTACCAGTGTAAGCTGCCACAGACCATTCAGAAGTATCTGGAGCAAGCCTAGAGATAAATAATTGTTTACGATGAGGCACTACAGTTAGTGGAGGCGGAGGAGCATTGGGATCCGCAAGTGATTGAAAGCCAGCATGATCCAGTAATTGATCAGTAGTGGGTACTTCAATCTGAAAAGAAGAGCATAAAGAGGGACAAGAAGATGGTGTAGGCGAAAGTAAAATGGGAGAAGATGTAATAGAGAGTGCGGGCGACTGCTTATTAGGCAACTCAAGGGTACATTTCATGGGCAATTCCTTAGAAGGTGGACCAAACTTGAATTGCGACAATAAATGTATGTTAGAGTCACACTCGTTAGACAGCTGTTTGGCCATTTTATTTATCAAATCAAGCTGCTGGCTGGCACAAGATGGGCAAGTCCAGCGCATTAAGCCAAGCTCAGGCTTAGAAACAGGCAAACCAGAAAATTTGTCGTAGTCGCGGCCGTTGAGGCCAGTACATTTTAAGTGAATAAGATTATCGCAAAGCCAACAAGATATTGCTCTATACTGATCGTCAAAACGATCAGAATGCTTGCAAGTAGGTAGACTAGAAGTCATTGAAAAGCCAAAATAAACACAAGGCAAAAAAAAATATCTGGAAAAATTAAAATAAACAGCACAAAGATAATTATCGATAAAAAATCAATAATTACAAATAAAACAAAGAGACAGCTAGAGTACACAGCACAAGAGAGAGTTCAAGAACAGTTATAAGACGAGCTTTGAGAGGCGGCTTTATAAAAGTGATTACGCGGGAGAGAAGCTGCGCACAAGCACAAAGCAGAGAGAACAACAAAACCACTAGCACTGATGGTATGATGGGGGCGATGAGGGGAGCAACTGCAGAAGCAATGACGAGAGAGAACAATAAAAAGAATTAAAAACAATTTAAATGCACCAAACACTAATCACGAAAAAAAAAAAAAAAAACTGTTTAATTTGGCGAATTATGCAAATAAAACACAAGGGTTTCAAACAAACGACACCAGCGAAAGCGAAAACAAACTAGGCACAATTAAAAATTGAGAGAAAACAATATATATTAATAAAAACTCAGGAGCTAAGCAAAAACACGACCGTCACGTCAGAGAGCAGAAGCTTATGATTGATTATGATAGCACAATTGATAATAAGTAGCAAATATTCCAATATTGGACAAATGAATAATGAATGTGTGCATTGCAGAGCATTGAAAATTATGAACGAAACGCCTGCCATGTGCTGTGCTTCTGGAAAAGTTAAATTTCCTGCATTAGAACCTCCACCAGACCCTTTGCACTCATTAATTTATGGCAATTCACAAGCGTCAAAGAAGTTTTTGAAAAATATTCAAAAGTAGACTTCGTGCTTTCAAATGACATATTTTGGGGCTACAAATATTATACGAGATGGATTTATGCCGACCTTTAAGATAATTACTTCTTAGTACTTACTATGCAATTTGATTTATCAGAAAAAAAATTCCAGATTCAAGGTCAGATATACCATGGGGCGTAGCAAAAAATTTTAAAACTAAACTAGAACTAAACATTTAATTCGCCAGCAACAAAAAAGGGGGCAGAGCAACGCTTGCCGGGCCGGCTAGTATATAATACATTTTTCCACATTCATTTTTTTACTTACAGAAAATATTAAATGGGCCAAACAATGGAATACTACAAAAGTAACCAAAATCCAATCCGTCCATTCGGGCAGCTCAGACTTCGCAAGATTTACTGAGAAGAAAATGGCCACACCTGTAAATCAAATATAAAAGTTAAAGGATACTGCTCTAATAAAAGATAAAGCCGTTAACTTTGGCTTTTCCGAAGCAGGTGAACCAGCAGAGCTGCAGCAAAGTCGAGTCAACTAGTCCAGTAAAACAGCAAATTCGTATTGACGACTGCAATTGCTTTATTAATGGGATATTATGCAACTGAGATGAAGAAAAATATAATAAATTATTTTGGTAAGTTTGTTCAGTTACAGACGGATAAGGCCTTCAATGTGTGTTATCCAAGGTGGCGCAATGTGAATAAGTACAAAGTACCTTTGTACCAAACAACTAACCTAGCATATGTCTAGAATTAGAATCAGCCACACACGATGTGGGAAAAACACTTGTAATGCTCAACTAACCCAAAAGATCACCACGGCAGGATGTCAGGTGGCCGACGCCGTGCCCAAAATAATAATAAATTTTCAACCCCCAATTATTTCAGTGTGAGTCTAGAATAAGATCTTCTAGGAACAATTGTTCCCTCCTAGAGCCTAAGATAATCCTATATATATTTTGAATTCAACGAATGAAGACTGGGTTATTATCTCTTCTCTCCGGGAATCCCTATTCATTTTGGTCCTTCGAGCCGGATTCATTTTGGTCCTTCGAGAAAAAGGTACTCTGCAGTTTTCCCCCACCAGTGGTAAGAGACTCAGAGATTGAATCATCTCCTTAAAGTCTGAATTCTTATGCAAGTGTAAATGCTAAGATCAGCTAAAGGTAGCAAAAATAAATTAACTCTTGTTTTCCCCACCAGTGGTAAGAGACAGAGTATACAACAAAAAGCAAAATATTGCTTAATAAATAAAAAGTGCGTGCGACCGAGTTAAATAAAGGCAGTTTGGCTATCGAGCAACTGCAATAATTTCGGCGGCGGTAAAAAAATATAATTACAGAATTGGTGTGTGGCGTATTCGAAGCCCTAATATCGAAAGAAAAAGAAAATAATAATTTTAATTACATAGTGTATATATACGCTATATAGATAGTTGTAAGTCGGCAACTAGAGACAGCAGCAGAGCAACAAGATAGTTGCAAAGAATACGCGACTGGAGGCGAGGCGAATGTAAAGAAACGGCGAACCACCAGCAAACTATCGACAAACCCTAGCCATTGTCAGACAAGCAGCAGCAGACTATCGGCAAAACCTACTTGGCAAACTCTACTTGACGGACAACAGTGAGCGGTGTCTACAACAGGATCATCAGATAAGATATAAATTAAGATAGTTATAAGTACATCTATCTATTTTTATTATAATATACGCATAAAACAAAAATGTTCCCTACCAAAACTGAAAAATTGTTAGGGAAGCAACACGAGTTGCACAAAAGATTAAAGAAGTTAGAAGAGTTAGATGCTAGTAAGTTAACTAGCAAGATTCTTAATGAAGTAACTGAGATACAGAAGCAATGGATTAGTTACCATAGCCAAATGCTACAGAGTGGAGTAAACGAACACTACTATTTCAAAGATAGGAAGTATGAGGAAGGTTTAGATATGGCAACCAGATTAATAGCCAAAGGAGAGTCAAGTAGGAAGGGCTCTGTTGATTGTTGATTGATTGATTGTACGCGACCTCCAGTAATGAGAACGCTAATGTTAGCCAGGAAAAATTTCAAGAAAAAGTTCGTCAGCTCCAGCTATATTTGGACATGGTGAGCAAAGATTTACGTACGATAGACAATAGAACAGGCGAAATGTAATTAAAAAAATAAAATTCTTGTTCAAGAAGGTACAGATATGCCAAGCTTATACAGGTGAACTTACACATAATGAAATGCTAGAAGAATTGGAATTCGACCTTCAGAATACCTTGGTAGCATTAGAAGAGAAAATAAATGATCAGAAAAATTTGAAAGTTGAGAATGTTACCGTGAGAGGCGAACTACCGGTGTTGCCAAAAATACAAGTACCCACATTTTCTGGAGAACCAATGGGACTTGTTTGTAGAATTATTCGCAGAACTCATTGAAAAAAGAGAGGATCTAAGTCTTACGCTTAAATTCAACTATTTGAAATCCGCGTGAAAGGGCGAAGTGAAGGGAAGAGCATGGTAGCCCATCTATTGTCAGGTTCAGCTGACAATTATAGTGGCGCTTGAGAATTGTTAACCAAGCGATATGAAAATAATCGGAGGGTATTTTCCGAACAATTAAGTCGGATCGTTGATTTACCGATGATCAACAATGAATCCGCAAAAAGTGTTAAAGGAGTGATTGACATAATTAATGAGTCAATACACATAATTAAAATAAAAGCAAATTTGTCCGATGAAGTTGACGTCATATTCGCACAACTCCTACTAAGGAAATTTGACAGAGAGGCTCTACAATTGTATGAGAGTCAAATTAGAAAAACAAGGCAGATACAATTTCTATCTGATGTAATGGAGTACTTAGAGCGAAGATATTACTCGCTAAGTGCCATGAGATATCCAAATCTTAAAAGGGGGTTTTACAAAGATTGATGGCCTGCTGGGCCAAAATACTCAATTTGGTTGGATCGTCTCGGGATGCACCAAATCAAATCAGAATAAATCTGTAGTGGCAACAACAATAGATGTCACAGGGTTTGAACAAAGTTGGAAGAAAAAGAAAGGTAAATTTCAAAATAAAAATAATACAATTCCAAAGAAATATAAGAACAAAACTCAAGAGATAAATTTATGGCCCCCGGCAGGACCTTACATTGGAGGTAAATTGAAAACTAGGAACAAAAAAGTATATATCCCAGAGCCAGTACAAAATGAGAATATTCAGAAGGCAAGGGTCAATTAGATAATGATTATCTAAAAAATAATATCAAAGTAGATTCTGGTAACAAATTGTCAGAAACTGTAGTACCAAAAAAGGCAGATTTGGCAAATTAAATACAACACGACAACATTTAATAATAACCAAAATAACCACTCAAGTCTTAGTAACCAGCAATATTTAAAAATGATGAAGCGAAGGTCACCTTGGAACAATTCAAATAGTTAGTTATAGTTATATATATATATTCAAATAGATAGCACAGTAATGCACATCAGGAGTGGGTAGATACCCGAAAACAGAAATCGTTAGGTAATATGCCAAATAATTTAAAAAACAAGTAGAAGCCAACTCAGTAATACATACGGCAGAATTGGTAAAAATAGGAAGTCAGTTACAAACGGTAAAGGAACATCAGATTGACTAGGTTGAACGTCCGTCATGTAACTGATCATGCTTCTTTAACAATAGTTATCTTACTAATGATAATATTAATAAAAAATTGTATAAGACAACTAACTATAAAAATAAAGTCCAGAACACCGCATTTGGTGGCCCTTTGCAGAATGTTTAAGAATAAACATAGTGTTCATCTGACCTCGCATCACCAAAACAGATGCACTAAAGAAAACACAATACAACTGTACCTTTGTACCAAACAACTAACTTAGCATATGTCTTGAATTAGAATCAGCCACACACGATGTGGGAAAAACACTTGTAATGCTCAACTAACCCAAAAGATCACCACGGCAGGATGTCAAGTAGCCGACGCCGTGCCCAAAATAATAAAAAATTATCAACCCCCAATTTCTTGGGTGTGAGTCTAGAATAAGATCTTCTAGGAACAATTGTTCCCTCCTAGAGCCTAAGATAATCCTATATAAACTCCGTACTTTTGTAAATAAAAGCAGTTCATATTTATTTTCTCTCCTTTCCGGGAATCCCTATTTAAAAGTCTTAAAACTGATCAATTAGTTGACTCCAAGTTCAATTGATTTTTATGATAATCTTTGAAAAAAATATTATTATTATTATTATTGTTATTATTATTCTTACGAAAGTGTAGGATATATTTATTTATTTATTTATTTATTTATTTATTTACGTCAACTAAGTCAGCAGTCGACGAATAAGCTTAAGCTAAAATACAGATAGTAATTAATTCATGAAGGTAGCATAGCTTTATGCACAACATCCCCGACCCGGTGGAGGTGTTTTATTTGCAATAAGGTGCCAGCTATGCCCCGATTCACAGCCAATGTGGTCAGGGATGAGTTGCAGCCAATCCAATATCCAGTCCAGAATACTTTCAGTGGTTACGCTGTAGATAATTAAAAAGTATAGCGCAAAGAGAAGTGACAGATAGATGAGGAGAAATAAGGTGAGAAAGGTTGTTAAAAGATTGGCAAAGAACACGAAGAGGTTCGTGAAGAGAGTAGTTAGTCAAACATCTACTAAGGTGAAGAGGAAAAAAGTTTCTGGTCCGACGTGAGGGAACACAAAAATATAGCGTATCTAGTAAATTGGTAGAACTGACTTCGCCGTTGACTACTTTATCTAGAAAGAGAATCCCAAATACGAGCCTACGGTTGTAAAGTGAAGGAAGATTAATAAGAAGAAGTCTGTCAGAATAAGAAGGTAGGCGAAGATTCGGGTCCCAATTAAGACCGCGTAACGCAAACTTAAGGAATTGCTTCTGTAACAATTCAATACTACGCTGGTGAACATCATATTGAGGGTTCCACACTGGTGAGCAATATTCTAGAGTAGGGCGAAATAACGAAGTGTATAAAACCTTTGTCACATATGGATCATCAAATTCTTTGGCCCAACTTTTAATGGAGCTAAGAAGACTGCATGCTCTATTAACAATTGAAGATATATGAATATTAAAAGAAAGTTTTGGGTCAAACATAACGCCTAAGTCTTTAAATGATGGTACACAATCTAACAGAACAGACTTAATAGAGTAATGAGCTAGGAACGGCGACAAACGACTGAAAGTCATAAAAGAGCATTTAGAGGCATTAAGGTGTAATTTATTAACGTGACACCAAACACAGAACGCATCGAGATCTGATTGCAAGTACTGTTGGAAAGAAGGATCATTATATGAATAACAAATCTTGACGTCATCCGCAAACATGAGCACGCGTGAATGAGCCAAGGCCAAAGGCAAATCGTTTATAAACGGGGTAAATAACAGTGGGCCCAGATGACTGCCTTGGGGGACAACTGACGTAACTCGAACAGTTTTAGATATCGAGGAACGAAAAGACACCTTTTGGGTTCTGCCAATAAGATACGACTTTAACCAAGCCAATAGTTTCGGGGAAAAACCCATGATATTAAGTTTCATGAGAAGCATAGAATGATCAACCGTATCGAAAGCCAACCGTACTAAAGTCAGTATAAATAACATCAGTTTGACACTTTTTACGGAAGCCATGGTGTACAAGGGTAGTCAATTCTAAAAGGTTGGTAAGCGACGAACGACCTTTAATGAAGCCATGCTGACAAGGAGAAATAGTGGATCTGGATAGGTGTTGAAGGGAAGACGTAATAATTTTCTCAAACAGCTTAGGTATTGCCGAAAGTTTGGCACTCCCACGGTAGTTAGAAATATCCGATTTGTTACATTTTTTAAAAAGCGGAATAATAAAAGACTCCTTCCAAATATCAGGGAAGCGACAAGTCTCACTCGATATAAAGAATAACCGAGATAAAGGCTTAGATAGGGAAATCGAACACATTTTAAGGATGCAACTAGGTAGAGATAATACAGTCTTCAGTAATACTAGGAAAAAACATACAATTTAAATGTGGAATTGTGAAGGGATAAGGTGTGGGATCCGAAGCAGTAGAAGAATAAGTCGACTGAAAGAATTTAGCAAACAGATCTGCAATATCTGAATCACAATTAGCAGTCTGGTCATTAAGTCTGAAGGTGGAAGGTAGTAAATTAGAGCGTCTTTTGGAATTAACAAAGTTATAAAATCTTTTGGGGTTCTTATAAAATTCAAAATTATAGTTGTAAACTATCAACCTAACTAAGGCAACTAAGTCTATCTGCTTGGACGAAAACTACATCCATTAAATACACTAGCCTGGGATTCGAACCCGGATCCTCATTGTTAAGTTGACTAAACGACTGGGCCACTTGGACAACTCATATACCGAGGACTGCTTTAAAAAGTATTGTGAATATTAATTCATTATAAAATGTCAATTCTTAGCTAAGCAGTGAAAAAGATATTAGATTTATTTAAAATTTTTTGGTTGTTAACTTTTGTATTGGTCTTTCAGTATTTAACTAAACGACAGCTCATCAAGATAATAAGAAAAAGTATGTCACAGTGCGAAGATAGGAACCCGAGTCTCCCAATAAAGACCGCTTAACGCGGAATTACTTCTGTACCGATTTAATACTACGCAGGTGAACATCAGATTGAGAGTTCCACACTGGCAAGCAATATTCTAGAGTAGTAGTAAATGTATAAAAACGTTGTTACTTAGGGGTCATTAAATTCTTTGGCCCAACGTTTTTCAAACCATGAAGACTACATGCTTTATTGAAAATTGCAGATATATGAACATTAAATAAAAGTTTTAGGTCAAAAATAACGGCTAACTTTTTGAATAATGATACACAAGGACAAATCATTTATAAACAGGGTAAGAATAGTTAGAAATACAGTTTTTTAAGGATAGAAGAATAACATTTTTCGTAGGTGTACGGGGTACAGATTGGTTTAACTGATTCAATAGCTTAGGAGAGTCTATTTCACCTATTAAAAGTTTGTGAATAAAGATAGCACCAGGCATTATTCTACGATTAATTAAAAATGGGAGATTGATTCAAGGAAGACTACTGGAGTATAATGCCAAATTGACATTGCAATCCCAATTTAGACCACGAAGAGCTAAAAGCAGAAAATGTTTTTGAACAGACTCAATTTTACTTTAGTGCGTCTTATATTGAGGTGACCATATGCAAGATCCGTACTGTAAGATAGTGCGGATTAATGAAGTATAGAGAAGTTTTGTGCTTGGATCGTCAAATTCTTTAGACCACCATATGCAAACTTCACCAAAGGTATGATCTGACACTTTTTGTGTTCTGCCAATAAGATACGATTTTAACCAAACGAATAGTTTCGGTTAGCCCATAACGTAAAGTTTCGTAAGAAGCAGAGAATGATCAGATACGGTTGAATGTCTTACTAAAGTCGGTTTAAATGACAGTTTGACGGTTTTTAAGGAAGCCATGGTGAACAAGGGTAGTCACGTCTTAAAGGTTTGTAAGCGGCGAATGACTTTTCATGAAGCCAAGATTAGAAGAAATAGTGGAGCTAGATAGGTGTTGAAGGGGAGACGTAATAATTTTCTCAAATAGCTTAGGTATTGCAAAAAGTTTGGCGATGCCACGGTAGTTAGAAACATCCGATTGCCCTTTTTACTCAGGAAAACTACAGATATTACTTTATTTAAAGAATAACCGAGATAAAGTATCAGATAGGGAAATCGAACTCGCAATGTCTGGTCACTAAGTCTGAAGGCAGAATGCAGAAGGTTAGAGCTTCAATTAAAATTAACAAAGTTGGAAAATCTTTAGGGGTTTTGTTTGAATTTAACCCTACAGTGCACGATACAATTATTGTAGCTTTGAGTATTTAAAATAAAAAATTGAGAATTCGCCACACAATAATTTGTATAGTCAAGTCGGGAACCAGTTATTTTAAACCTTTTGAAATATCTAGATTTAATTTTACGGATAAGATAGCCTACGTGTCAACTAGACCGGCGTAATGGAGACGGCAGAGACATTCAACGCATTTATCAATTAAAGAATTAAGAACAGAGTAGAAAAACAAAAAAATCTTTAGACAGCTGTTTAATCGAAGTACCTTATTCTAGCGCATTAAGCTTATCTCAGGTTTAGACACAGATAAACCAGAAAATTTGCCATAGTCACGGCCATTAAGGCCAGCACATTTTAAGTGAATTAGATTATCGATTCGCCTAAAAGATCTTGGTCTATACTGATCATCAAAGCGATCAGCATGCTTGCAAGTGTACAAGTTGTTTACTAACAACAAGCCATTAAAAAACAAAAAGCAAATATATATATAAAAATATAAACAAATTTGAATACAGCAGTAAGGTAATAAAAACCAATAATTACACATTAAATAAGTGACAGATAGAGTGCCCGAGCACAATGAAGAGAGAACAAAAAAACACTAGAAGTGATGGTATGATCGGGCGATAAGGGCAGCAACTTAGAAGCAATCTCAAATGGACCTGGAGTTATTTTCAATCGCGTCAAAGTTTGTTTACCCATCCAAGTTGATTGTTACTCTTTCCCACACACCATAATCTTAGCACAGCAAATAACGAAGTTATTAATCAAAGTCACTGTTCACCATTGATTGTTCCTGTGGGAGCTATATGATATGGATGTCTGTGTTTGTATGCGTGTACTCTGATGATTCAAGTAATGACGTACTGGGCAGCTGGCAGCGCTGCCGGCAGCGTTTGAGTAGATCCGATTTATGTTTATTGTAACTTGTGTGTAAATGTGGAACGTGCAAGCCCATCGTGTAAATGCACCGTTCCAAAATAAAGGACAATTTTAAGTCTGAGCCGCAATCCCATTCTATTAGATTGCGACTCACAAGCGGAACTTCAGGTATGCGAACCGCCCATTTGCACGGCCCTTTGTCCAGGAGCGTCTTAAGACCGAATAACTTCACTGGCTCTGCACGTCAGAGCACGCAGCAATGATGAGCTTTGGCCAACAACCTTTGGCAAGGCGGTGAATGAACCCATTAACAGATGCAGATAATAAATGGGCTTTTCTCAACGATTTCCATGCAACTTCGTAATTAGCATACTACAGGCAAGTGCTGCATGAGTATCGCTGCTTCTCCTATAACACATGATTTCAGGTGATGAAGCCTTTCCATGAAGGGCACTCCCATAGACCTCCTTGAATGCATGACACGCTTTACAATCTCCACCAAAGGTCTTCATATGGATTTTGGGAAGCTCACAATCTCTTGTTATTGGTGTTGTAAGGGCAGATCAATCGGCACAACACTTCAACACAGATTCGAGTTGACAGCAATGAGTGCTCCACCGAGACGACGACCAACATGATCAAGCCTATAAGAAATAAAGTTATTAGAAAGAACTTCGTTATCCAAAACAGAAGAGTTAAGCCAAGTTTCAGAAAAAAGCTAACACAGGGAGTCGAGGTGTAATTGTAATTGTAATTCCTAAACCCCGTAAGTGCTCGTAGATCATATATTATAGGTATGGTGCCAAGAGAGAGATAATGTTTATGGTTAATATTTACAGAGTACCTCATTAAAACATTAAAGCTGCCTAAGGAGTGGAGCTGAATCAAAGTCCATTACAAATTTTTGCATAAACACATTATGATTTGAAAAAGCCAATAAAAATCTATTTTGATGGAATGGTTGTGCTTGACGAGAGCAACTTTTTAGTATTGGGTAGAGATTTTATGAAAAAAAATGTAATTTAGAAATTAATCCAGACGCTTTGATAAAGGTTACGAGAAAAGTGAAAAAAATTTGTTAGAAAATAATGAAAAATGTTTAGATTAAATGCTAAAAAAAATGAAAACAGAACAGAATGTCAAATTTTTAAAAAAGACAACAGGAAAATAGTTGGTAATATCAAACAAAAATATTAAAAAATTGTTAAAGAAAATGAGAAATGTGTCAATAGAATATGTTGGGAACGGAAATGTGAAACATGTGTTAGTTGAAAATTTTGAGAAAGAAATGTTACAAATCAATCATTGTGTAATACACAATGCAAATGAGGAACAAATGCACAACATCGGTAAAAAAGTTGTATTTACGGCTCGATGTAAGGTCGTCGAACTGTTGGAAGAAAGCTTTATAGGGCATAACAGAACGAAAATGAAAATCATATGCGGGAAAAAATTACAGATATTGATAGCCGATTATTTAAAAGAAGGTATTACCTTCAACTTTACAACCTAGCTTTCAGCATATGCATCGCCGATAGTTTTAGCGAAGAAGAAAACAGGAGATATGCGACTATGTATAGACTTCAGAAAATTGATCAAAAGTATGACTAAAGACAACAATCCATTACCGTTAATATACGATCTGCTATATCGTTTGGCACAAAAGAAAGTATTTACAAAACTTTTCGAAATTAAGAAAAAAATATTTGAAAGTGTAGCAATATGTATTAGTATTGTAGCAATATGTATTAGTATTCAGTATATCTTACTTTTTCCCCCAGTGCAATATGTTTAGCCTTATGTATATCTTACACTTTTCTTTGTTACAAATTAGTTTTAAGTTTTATGCAGTGGTACAGTACGAGAAGTGTGCTGTCTCACTTGAATAAAAAGAATGAGAGCAGTTTAGTTTTGATGGAGAGCTCACCAAAGTCAGACGTGTTTTACTCGCTATAATTTCAGAAGTGGTCATAGTCACCCAGTGAAAATACAGTGGAAAAGCTATAATTTAGATTTTTTTTTTTTTTGCGTTTAATATATATTTGTTGAATCTACTCTTAAATTAGAGCCTAACAAGGCTTGAGATATTTTTCTTAATCTAGTACTAATGATATATCCAGGGGATATTGCAGGCGGCCCAAATCATTTATTATTGGTTTGGTCTGTCATTTCTTTTAAGACGAGTTCTATTATTAGTTCGCGTAAGGGAATTGGCAAGAACATTAGGGTGTACATTTAGTAGTGTACTTTAGTAGTTGTCTACCTATTTCAGATTTTACGCTAGGTATATTTAGATCATTTTGAATGTTGTCGTTCCGTATGTACCACGGAGCCCCAGTGATTGATCTTAAAATCTTCGCCCTTTGTATAATGTCGACATTGCTGGTACTTGCATTTTCCCATAGTACGGCACCGTAAGTCCAGATGGGTTTCAGTACGGAGTTGTATAGGAGGACTTTATACTCCAGACGTAGAGGGCACCGAGCATTGATGATCCAATGTAAGCTACTCGCTTTCAGTTTAAAATGTAACTTTTACCAAGGTAAGTGACATCCACGGCTTGAGGAATTAGTACGTTGTTTAGCACTAGAGCTGGACAGTTTGTTCTGTTAAGCGTAAATGTAACATGTTTGCATTTCTGCTCGTTGACCCGGATACGCCAGGTTGCTAGCCATTCCTCTACCACCTTGAGGTGTTCCTCTAATTTTTCAGAGGCTTGTATTCGGCATGTGGATCTGCTGAGGATTGCCGTGTCATCGGCATAATAATTTGGATAAAAAAAAAAATTAAGAAACAATAATGGATTCAATAAATCGTGATGATTTTTCAAAGTCCCAGTTACAAATCTGGTGCAAAAACTTAAATTTACCAGATACTGGCACTAAAAATGTGCTAGCCAAACGTTTAAACCAACTCAGCCCTGTAGCGAGAGGGCAACATCCAAAAGATGGAGCTGTTCCTAACGGAGGACTAGGTAAACGCGCGGATCCCCCTTGGAAAAGATTGCTTGGAGCACGTAAAGACCATTCTGTATACTTCGGACGATGGCGCCGATCAGACGCAAAATTTCGATGCAGACTTGTTCCAAGGTCAACAGCAGCAAGAAGTAACTGCAAACGAACAGAACGAAGCAGAAAATGAACAAAACGATGCAGAAAGGGAGACGCGTACAGAAAGAGAGACAGAAAACGAGAGCATTCTGAGTGAACAGCAAGAAATATAAACAAATAAGAAGTCAAATGAAAAGAGTATCAACGGAGAGAGCAACGCAACAAATGAGAAGCCAAATGAAGAGAACCAAAAAGAAGAAAACATAGTAAAGTAAACGTTGGAAAAAAAGCTGGAACTACTTTGCAAAGAAATCGAACTGATTCATAGAGAGAACGAGTTTTTGCGCATTGCTGGCAACCCTGAGTCTGGCAACTCAAGCAGCTGGCTGGCGACAAAGACCGGTGACCAGGTCTTGGCCAAAGATGTGAAAGATTTTGTACCCGATTTTGACGGTAATGGAAATGTTTATAGTTGGATATCTTCCGTGCTCCATTTGGTAAGATCATTCAACTTGAACGAAATTAATTTTCTTTTGTTTGTCTTCGTCAAAATAACGGGCAAAGCTTTGGAATGGATACACTCGAACCCTGAGTGTTTGAGTCAGCATGTGAAAACCATATTCGATGCCATGGGAAAAGTCTTCGGAACAAAGAAGAAGCATTTGTCAAGTAAACTTGAAGTCTTTGGAAGTATTTTAGGTTACGTTGAAATATTGAATAAAAATGTTTGCGTTCGACTACTGATTGTTTCCAACGAGTCTATGGGAAGTCCAATACTGTAAGGTAGAGATTTTATGAAAATATATAACTCTAAAATTGTACTACAGCTTGACGATGATCTGTGTCAATGCCCGAAAGTATTAAGTTAAGCCATGTTCACGCCACCGGGTGAACAGCAGTGAGCGGCGAAGAGCAGTGAGGAGTGAGGAGGCTCGGCCTCCGAAGACTCCGGTGGTCGTGAAGCGTACGGACATTCCCCGCAAGTCCACGTCTGCTCGCAGCCTGAGCGAATCCCCAAGGTCCCGTCCGTCTTCGTCCAGCCTACCTAAAGGGCGCATAGTCTCGGCTAAAGACGCCAGCGAACTCAAAGGGCGTTCCAAGCTTTCAGTAGAGGCTCAGATTCCGCACGTTTTTGTGACGCACTGTTCTGACGTTCCCGTCACCCGATCCGTATCCCAAGAGCGTAGAGAACGATCAAGAATGTCCCTCTCCGATTTCGTTCTGGCATGCGACGCTTTGACTGTGTTCGAAGCTCGTGAGAGTGAAGCCCTAACTTCTGAAGTGCCCTTATTTTCCATTAAAATGCACTTAGAGCAGCTCAAATCCCTTTGGTCAACTGTCGAGATGGAATACTCCCGGTGTCACAAGGCCTTGTCGACCCAACCAGACGAGGACAGCCTAGCCAACATAAGCCACATCAAAGCGAATCACGAATCCGCTTACGCGGCGTATGTGCGATGCAGGACGTTGTTCGGAGAGCGCATCGAGCAGCTCTCGGCAGAAATGGCGAGTCTTAGGCGTCAGCCCACCGCTCCGTCGGGACCTCCGGGTCATAGAGTTCCTCCGTGTGAGGTGGAGACATTTGATGGCGACAGCCTAGCATGGCGCACATTCCGCGATTTGTTCGCTGCCATTTGTATCGCCAACCCGTATTTGTCTCAAGTAGAGAAGCTCTATCACTTGAACGCCAAGACTCGTGGGGAAGCGAGAACCATCGTGGCTAAGTCCCCCCTGACAAATGAAGGTTTCCAGGCCGCATGGGAGAACCTCACAGCACGGTACGAAAACAGCCGTCTGCTTGTCATGACTCAAGCCAGACAACTCCTTCAGATTCCCGCGGTGGCGCTAGAATCGGGCAAGGCATTGCGAGAACTGCAAACTGCGTTCCAAGGGAGTCTTACCGCTCTTGAGCGTTCGGGTGTTAGCACTGAGAATTGGGATGTCTTGCTTATCGCCATATGCACTAGCAAATTGCCGAAGTCCACAATCCTCATGTGGGAACAATCAGTGCCAAACAAGACTGTCGTTTCCACTTGGTACGATTTGAGCCAATTTCTCACCGATCGGTATCGTGTCCTGGATGCCACCGAAGAACATAAGTCGGTGCCGAGTGTTCAAGCCATACCCAGTGGCACCCGCAAGTCCCCTGCGACGATGAAGGTTCAAGCGTTTCCCGCGAAAGCCCAGCTCAAACCAGCGTCTTGCAAGCTTTGCCATCGGGAGAATCACCCAATACGACTCTGCCCTTCTTTCCTTGACATGCCTGTTCAGAGGCGTGTGGAAACCATCAGACAGCAGGGACTCTGTTAGAATTGTTTTGCCCGCGGTCATCAAGTAAAGGGATGCTCCAGTGCGCATAATTGCCATACCTGCAAGGAACGTCATCACACCCTGTTGCACCCTTGTGACGTGTCGCCGTCCGCCGCGCAAACCACACCATTCGGTGCTACAGAGCGTCCGTCCACGAGCAATCAGCTCACAAATGCTCAAAGCTATTTTGCATCTACTCCAGGCAGAGGGCTTTTAGGCACGGCGATTGTCACTCTACACCATCGCGGGGTGGAACATCATATTCGGGCGTTGATCGACTCGGGAGCCGATTCAACCTTCCTATCCGAACGTGTCTTCAACATGGTTCAGCCCCCTTTTATCCCGTAGACGCCGCAGTTACTGGCATGGGCCAGAGTGATGGAGGATGCGCCGACAAGGTGTGTCTGCTGATGCTGTCTCCTCCGTGTGACAGGCTGAACAAGATTGAGGTCTCCGCCCTGGTCGTATCCAAATTATCGGGGGCCATCCCGACGGCTCCGTTTCTTAACACGGTTCCAACGCAGTCCCTCGACCGCCCCCTGGCGGACCCGTATTACAACAAGCCCGCGCCTATTGACATGATTATTGGTGTAGACCTGTTTTCACACATCCTCGGAGAGCGGATCAAAAAGGATATGGGTGATTTCGTCGGACTGGAAACCATCTTTGGATGGGTTCTGTGTGGAGCGATCATGCCTGACACTCCGGTAACTCGATTAGGTTTCGCGGCACGGACGCGAGTCAATCCAGAAGCAAAACTTGATGTACTTCTCACCAAGTTTTGGGAGGTGGAAGACCTTCCTGCAAAGCCGGAAAAGGAGGATGATGTATGCTGCGAGCGGAATTTCCAGGAGACCACCCGAAGAGGGAAGGACGGCCGATATATTGTATCCCTTCCGTTCAAATGTCCGAATAGCGTCGATTTAGGGCATTCAAGACCGATCGCGCTAGCTCAATTCCTGCGGAATGAAGCACGCCTTCTCAAGGATCCCGTCCTAAAAACACAGTACGATGCCATCATTCAAGAATACGAGGAATTGGGCCATATGAGTCGGGTGACGCCGCCTAAAGATGATAAAAACTTCTATCTCCCCCATCACGCTGTGTTTAAGCCCGATAGCACCACCACCAAGGTACGCGTGGTATTTAACGCGTCAAGTCCCTCCACACGAGGCGTCAGCCTTAATGACGTCTTGCACACCGGGCCTACGCTTCAGGCCGATCTCACGCTTCAAGTACTGAAATGGCGTTTCTTTCGATTCGTTTTCAACGCTGACATAACACAGATGTATCGACAAATCCGAGTCGACCCCAGGCATACCCCCTTTCAGCGGATCCTCTACCGGGATCGCTGCGGCAATATTCAAGACTACGAGCTACAAACCGTCACGTTTGGGGTTAACTGCGCGCCATTCTTGGCGATCCGAGTCCTTTTACAACTAGCCCAAGACGTGCAAGCGATGTACCCTCTGGCGAGCGAAATCCTTCGGAACTACATGTATGTTGATGATGTCCTTGCCGGCGCTCACACTGCAGACGACGCCCGTCTCGCCATACGAGAGCTTCAAGCTGCCCTCCAATCTGCGGGCCTCCCGCTTCGGAAGTGGACTTCCAATAAGAAGAAAGTACTTCAAGCTATCCCGAAAGAGCATCTGCTGCGAGAGGACTTTCTCGAGCTGGAAGACGCGAGCACGGCAAAAACCTTGGGAATCCGCTGGCAAGCCGCCGAGGACGTTTTTTTCTTCACCGTAGCGGACCCACCATTGCAGGAGTCGATCTCGAAGAGGCAGGTTCTGTCCCATATCGCTAAACTTTTCGACCCCGCTGGCTGGCTAGCCCCATTTGTTATCCGAGCAAAGATATTTATGCAGCAAATCTGGCTAACCGAACTGGGCTGGGATGACGCCCTGCCACCTCTCCTGCTGCAGCAATGGCACGAATTCCTGCAGGATTACCCAGGCCTCAGTCAACTTCGCATTCCCCGTTGGCTAAACACCAGCGATACGCTCTCGTGGGAGCTTCATGGCTTTTGTGACGCATCCCAGAAAGCGTATGGAGCAGCCCTGTATGTGCGGATCCGGTATCGCGATCAAGTCAGCGTCCATTTATTAACGGCTAAGACCCGCGTAGCTCCGGTCAAAACAGTCTCGCCGCCTCGGCTGGAGTTGTGCGGAGCGGTTTTGCTAGCCGATCTCTGGGCGTCGATCGTTCCTGAACTCCCGATCCCACCTGCTACTTCCCAGTTTTGGACCGACTCCACCATTGTGTTGGCCTGGCTCAACAAACCCCCATGTAGCTGGTCACCTTCCGAGCACTGGCCAACTCTGCATAAGGAAGTTCCAGACACCCAGCTGGAGCAACGAGTCCAGTGCCACACCGCCGCGACCACCCTACTCGATGACATAAGCGAGCGATTCTCAGACTACGGTAAAGCACTGCGAGTCACCGCGTACATCCTACGCTTCGCCGCCAAAAGGACGTCGACGTCTCCCACAGCCCACCTCATCAATGAGGAATTGCTCTCCGCTGAGCGCGCCTTGATCCGGACCTCCCAGCGCCGAGAATACATCGCAGAGATACGGGCCCTGGGTGAAGGGCGACCCCTTCCGACATCCAGCACGCTACTCAACTTAAACCCCTTCCTCGACCAGCATGGAATACTCCGCGCCTGTGGACGACTACGGGCCGCTGAGTCCCTCCGGTACGATGAACGTCACCCGATTCTCCTCCCCTACAATACTCATTTCACGCACCTGCTTGTTGAATTCGCCCACCGCATCACGTTGCATGGCGGCAATCAACTGATGGTTCGGTATCTGCGCACCAAGTTCTGGATCCCACGGATAAAGAACCTAGTGAAGTCCCACATCAAGGGGTGTAAGGTCTGCATCGTGCATCGTCGACGACTGCAGACTCAGATGATGGGTGATCTCCCTCGAGAGCGCATCACGTACTCCCGGCCCTTCACCCACACGGGCATTGACTTCGCAGGGCCGTTTGAGATCAAAAACTACACCGGGCGCGCGTGCCTCATAACGAAGGGTTATGTCTGCGTCTTTGTGTGTTTCAGCACGAAGGCGATCAACCTCGAGGCGACCTCCGACCTCACCACGGAACGATTTCTATTTTGAGCGCACTCTGCCCGGGGCAGACGGCCTCGTCCGAGTGGCTGATGTCACAACAGCGCGTGGGTCTATTCGAAGACCCGTTGCGAAGCTCATCCTGTTGCCAGACAACAGGAGTCCTGAGCCTAAAAACCTATCGTGACGTCCAAGCCCTCTATGTTCCGTTCGAATGTCCTCGTCTCCGTGCATGTTGTCCGTTCCCGTGCAGCGACTAATCAATTCCACCCTACGTAATCTTTTTTCGTTGCAGCCCTTTCAGTTCGCGCTTCCACCGCAACATGACCCCCAAGCGTCTGCCGCACCGCCGCAGCAAACGTCCGGCTACACACGGGACGAACGTGTACCGGTGCCGGGTCTGCCGGGGGGGTTCATGCACTCCGGCAGTGTCAACGGTTCCTGAACCTGAGAGGGGAGAAGCGGCTCCGGGCGGTACTAATCAACAAGTATTGCCCCAACTGCTTGGCGCACGAGCACTCCGCCGACGCGTGTCGGACTCGCCACGGCTGCCGACGATGTGGGCAAAGGCACCATACGCTGCTCCATATGGCCGACCAACCGCCGAGACAACGCTCTGGAGCCCAGCGTCGCAGCCAGTCATCCTCCTCCAGACGTGCTGCACCGGCATCACCATCCCGTTCCCGGCCCTCGTCCGACCGCTCCGCTTCTCCGGAAGGCGTACCAGAGATCTCCCTCTCCTCTCTGCTCCAAGCCAGGACGACGACCGTCATGCCAACAGCGGTCCTCAGGTTGGGCAATGGCTCGAAATCTTTCGAGACCCGCGTTCTCCTCGACGCATGCGCGGCTGGGAGCCGCATCAATTCATCATTTGCCCGGTCCCTGGGGTTGACGGTGACCAAAGTCGGGGTCGACCAAGCCTGCACGGCCGTCCTCGAGTCGAGGACCGACCATACGTTCCGGCGGAATGTTATCTTCCGGGTCGAAGAGGACCTGCACATCCGCACTCCCATCCGGGAAGTGTCGGCACCGGTCCGGGAAAAATTTGCCACCCTGATCCTGGCCGACCCCAACTTCCATCGGCCGGCGTCGCTATCCGCTGTGCTCGGGGCAGACCTCTATCCTGAGGTCATCCAACCAGGCTGTGTGCCCGGTCATAGCGGTACTCCCGCAGCCCAGAGCACCGTGTTCGGTTGGGTCATCTCCGGCTCCTGCGGCATCTAGGCGCTCCAGGACGCTGCCGTCCCCCATCCTACATATGTCCAAGGTGGCAATTGCAACATGTTGCAAGGGGGGGCGGTATGTTCACGCCACCGGGTGAACAGCAGTGAGCGGCGAAGAGCAGTGAGGAGTGAGGAGGGTTTTTCGATCCTCGGCGTCTACGGTCACACCAGGAGGGGTGACTAGCTTTTCTGATGGGCGCCGCCATTTTACTTACGTACGAATTTTCAACCCGAACACCCGTTCTATTTTGTACTTTGGAATTCTTTAATCTCTTTCGAATTGTACATTATTTTAACCCGAAACATATGTATATCGTGTGTGTCGGTCAACCTGTGAATAAGAATTAATAAAATATAAGTTGTTTTAACCGAAGTTATCGCGCGTTATTAATTCACCACTCACTCACCACCCGAAGAAATTGGCACACGCCAACCACTTGCATTTTATCTAGGATCCTTCCGCCCCGCCACGAACAAGCCATGACTTGAGCAATGAAGATAATTTTGAAAACCAAATGCTAAATATTGATTGTGACGTAAATTCAAAATATTCTGTTGACAAAACTTTAAGTTTCAAAGAAACGACAATGTTTGAATAATTGACGAATACTTATGCAAAGAATATATCAGGCTGAGCCTTGATTTCAGAAAATTAAACAAGTCGACTTTAAAAGATAGTTATCCTATTCCACTTATTGATGATCTGTTAGATAGACTTGCAGGAAAAACCTTATTTTCGAAACTCGACTTAAAGAATGGGTTTTTCCATGTATACATGCATGAGGATTCAGTGAAGTTTACGTAATTTACGACACCGCTTGGTCAATTTGAATTTCTTCGTATGCCGTTTGGCCTCAGAAATGCGACGTCTACATTTCAAAGGTTTATAAACAGGATATTTGCCGATATGATTAGGGATGAAAAAGTTATTATATATTTAGACGACATTATGGTAGCAACAAAAGATTTTGATACGCATCTAGAAATTTTAAAAGAAGTATTTGACAAATTGGTTGAAAACAAATTGGAGTTGAGATTAGATGAGTGCGAATTTCTTTAGACGAGTGTTCAGTACCTAGGGTATTCGATTACAGGCAAAGGATCAAAGCTGACGATAAAGGTATACAAGCAGTAAAGGATTTTCCAGTTCCGACTAAGGTCAGCGAGGTTCAAAGTTTTTTTAGGACTATGTTCCTGTTTTCGTAGGTTTATTAAAGATTTTGCTACTATTGCCAAGCCATTATATGACCTAGTTAAAAAGACAAAAAGTTCGTGTTTGGGAACATCGAACTTAGTACGCTTGAAAATCTAAAGCATAGGTTAACAGAGGCCCCAATACTTGCGCTTTATAGCCCAAATGATGAAACCGAACTTCATTGTGACGTAAACTCTATTGGTTTTGGATCGATTTTGCTACAAAGGGAAAGCGATGGTAAATGGCATCCAGTTTTCTATTTTTCCAAAAGAACTACCGATGTGGAATCTAGATATCATAGCTTTGAGTTAAAAACATTGGCGATAATTTATTCGTTAAAACGATTTCGTGTATATTTACATATTTACATTTCAAAATCGCGACAGATTGTAACTCGCTTACATTGACACTTAACAAAAGAGAAGTCAACCCCAGAATAGCCCGTTGGGCTCTAGAGTTAGAAAACTACGACTACGTGTTAGGCCGGCAACGAGAATGCAACATATAGATGATTTAAGTAGAAGTACTAACATTATGGTTGTGGAAACTAACCCACTTGATGATAATTTAGTAATATGTCAGAGCCAAGATGATGAAATTTTAAGATTAAAGTCAATGTTGGAAAGGTCTGAACACAGTTCATATGAAATGCGAAACGGTTTAATTTATAAAAAACTACAAAATGGTTGCCTTGCTTTTTACGTCCCGAAAAATATGGAATCACATGTCCTGTTTAAATATCATAATGAGTTGGGCCACACAGGCATAGACAAGGTTGTAAAAGTTATCACAAAGTCGTATTGGTTTCCAAAGTTGCGAAAAAAAAAGTAGAACATGTAAATAATTGCCTAAGGTGAATAGCCTTTTCGTCAAGAAATGGAAAACAAGGTCATATCCACAATATACCTAAACCTGATGTGCCATTCGAAGTGGTTCATATCGATCACTTCGGACCAATCGATATCAAAGGAAGCACAAAAAAACACGTATTAGTGGTGTTTGACGCGTGTACGAAATTTGTCAGACTTTACTTAGCGAAAACCACTAAATCTAAGGAAGAAATAGAAGCACTTAAAGAGTATTTTAGGTCCTATAGTAGGCCAAAGTGCATAGTGTCGGATCGTGGAACGTGTTTTACGTCTAACGAATTTTCTAGCTTTTTAGAGTCTTGTAATGTCAACATGTCAAGATCGCAACTGGTTCGCAGCAAGCTAATGGCCAAGCTGAAAGAATAAATAGAAATCTAGGCCCTATGTTCGCAAAGTTATTAGCCTCAGAAGAAAATGTTAGTTTTGGTCAGGCCATTGAGATGGTAGAGAGTATACCATAATTAACACTATTCATATGTCATTGGGACAGCATCCAAGTGTCGTACAATTTGGCGTTGGCCAAAAAGGACGACAAGTAGATGAATTAAATGTGTCAAGATACCGATTTATTGGATACATTAATTACAGCTTAAATTCTGATCGAAATAATACAAAATAATATATATGTATATGGTGTTCTTCCAAAGTCGTCCGATCGTCGCGGCTTCTCCAACAAGACTCCCCACTCTCCCTCTACGTTCTCTCCCTGTGCTCTCTCTCTGTATGCTCTCTATTTAAGCTCTCTCTCTCTGTATAGTCTTTGTCATTCTTGACATCCGGCCTCTCCTGACTCCTCTTCGTCGATTCCTATGTAGTCGTAGCCTTCTTCTTCGATGTCTAGGCCCGGAATCAAGGCACACCATGGTTTCATGTGATCGCTCGATATTACATTACTGTATCGTCGTTGAGATACTGAGCGATCGGGTAGGTCTTCTACAATGTAGCGATCGTTTCCTAAAACTTTCGTTACGACGTACGGTCCTTTCAACGCTGGGTCTAATTTATGAGTGTCTCCTGTAGCCATCGGTACATAGTCAATGACTACTAAATCATCTACTTCAAATTTTTGAGGTTTGGCATGCTTCAAGTCGAATCTTTTTTTCCATTTTTCCTGTTCAGCTTTTATATTTTCTGCCGCTTGATGACGATTTAGTTGTACATCCGTTTCTTCAAACTGGTCTTCCGTCATTGCTTGTATAATTCGGTTATACGATACATCCTTGGGATTAAAATTAAATACCAAATCGTTCGGAGAAAATTTTGTCGTTGAATTCACGTTTGTATTCACACTCCACTGTATGTTGAACAAATGTTGATCCCAATCCTTGTTTTTATCCGTACTTGTTTTCAGCGCGTTTAGTAGTATTTTATTCATTCTCTCAGCTTGACCGTTGGCGCGTGGTGTGCGCACTGCTGTTTTAATATGTTGTATGCCATAGTTTTGCACAAAATCTTTGAATTCCTTTGATGTAAACGAAGTACCTCTATCGGATATGATGCGTAATGGTTGTCCAAAAATACGAAACATGTGCGAAAGCGCTTTAATAACTGGGATGGTCTTTGTGTTGCGTGTTGCGACTAATATGGTGAACTTGGTGAATGCGCATACTATCACCAAAATGTAAATATTTCCGCTCTTGCTTTTCGGAAATGGTCCAATATGATCGATATTTATTGTCCGGAATGGCATCGGTATTACGTCCTGCAAGTGCATTTCTCCATCTGGTTTTCCTCCTTTTATTTTATTGATACAGCATTCGGGACATGAGTCTATGTATGACTTAATAAATTTTCTCATCCTCGGGAACCAAAAATAACGACCAATTCGTTCCATTGTCTTCTGCGCACTGTAATGACCTACATCATCGTGGTTGCTTTTAGTAATTCTCCAACGAACTGCTTGAGGAACTACTAATTTATCGCCTTTATCTGTTTTTCTTAGTAATCTGCTTTTAGAAATGACATAATCGTTTTTTATTTGCTTCCAATCAGCACTTTTATCTTTCATTTTAAATATTTCAAAAATTTGCTTTAGCTTTGGATCTTGCTTTTGCATGGTATACACCCAGTCATCATCTATTGGAATGACTTTAAAAATGCCATCTGTTTCCATAATGCTGCTTTGTTCCTTAAGTACTGGTTGTCTGCTCATTCCATTCTACATGTGGTAAATCTAACAAGGGATAAAAAGGCAAAAAAAAAAAATCCAAAACTAACTAGTTTAGTTTCGGGCGGGGGTTGAATTAGGGTTCCGTCAACTTTAGCCAGGACCTCTACCCATTACACCACCGAGCTGCTTGAAGTCGCCTCGGCGTTTTACATATAAGTCACCGAAGCTATAGCTTTAAACGCGATTTATAAGGAAAAAATAGAAAAGTGCGCCGAAATATTTTACACAGCTTCAAATGACGGGGTATTCTACAACATATCCAAAATTCATCCAAATCGGTGATTCGCATACCTGAAGTTCCCTTTGTAAGCCCGGTCGGTGCTTACATATGAAATCGAATTCTTGGAGTCTGAGCCACCAACGCGCAATAGGCGGCTGAAGAGCGGTTGAGTTCTTTAATGTTGCTACAGCGTTGCAATCCGTTATTACTGAACATTGAGATCCAAGAAGGTATACCCGGAATCTTTCCAATGATTCGGCTATAGCTAAAACTTCCAGGGCATGGCTTGAATACCGACTTTCAGAATCCGTACAAAGTCTACTGAAGTAAAATACCGGCTTGATATCCTCGTCTTCCTGTTGAAATAGTATTGCCGAAATTCCTGTGGTGCTCGCATCCGTATGCACTTCATGATGTTTCGTTGGGTCATATAGCGTTAAGACTAGTTCCGTTGTAATAGCTTCTTTTAAATGGTTGAAAGCCTCATTTTGATCAGGTGTCCATATAAAGTTTTGGTTTTTCTTCAAAAGCATACTCAATGGTTGTGCTATTATGCTATAATTTGGAACAAATTTACGGAAGAATCCAGTAATTCCTAAAAATCTCCGTATTTCTGTTTCATTCGTTGGCTGCGGATATTCAGCTATACATTGTGTCTTTTCTTTTCCTGGTTGAATTCCTTGACCAGTAATAATATGACCTAGAAATTTGACTTCTTTTTTTCATGAACTTGCACTTAGATGGACGTAGAGTTAATCCCTCGGATTTAACTGCTTCTAAAAATTCATTTAGAATAACTTTTCCTTCGTCAATCGTTTTTAATGAAATAATAACTTCATCAACATAGCTTATTATATTTCTTTGATATTTGAGGTTTCGTATGATATCTGCGATGACTTTTTGGAATACCATTGGCGCATTAATCAAACCAAAAGGCATGACATTAAACTCAAATAATCCGTCTGTTGTCATAAAGGCTGTAAATATCTTGCTCTCGTTGCTCATTTCTATTTGATAATATCCAGACGTCATATCCAGCGTTGTAAAGAAATGATTTCCTGCTAACTTTGCCAATTGCTCTTCTACGACTGGCATCGGGTAGTGTTGCTTTACTGTGACTGCGTTGAGGGCTCGGAAATCAACACATAAGCGATGTTCTCCATTGGGTTTGGGCACCAAAATCGAGGATGCTGCATGTGGTGATGTGCTTCGTTGGATTATGTTGTACTTCAGGAGTTCATCTACTACTGTTCGTAACGCATCTCTTTTTGCAAATGGTACTTGATAACGCCGTCCCACAATTGGATTCGGGGTTGTTACTTTGATCTCCATCTTTGTTGATTTGCATCTGCCAATATTTGAAAAATCTTCGGCAAAGCAGTCTGTATAAGCGTTCAATAGATCACTCACCTGTTTGCGCTGAGGATCGTCAACCTCAGCGCCGATGTCAAACTCGCATTTTACCTCCATCGGAGTATTAGTTGACTTCGTTTCGACCTTTGTCTTACCCTCTGCACATAAAATATCCCTTCCTAAGAGGACTGCATGATTAAGTTCTTTATCTTGAACTACGTAGATGCATACATCTATTCTCTTGTTATCCCAAACGATCTCCGTTAACAGGCATTCCTTTGACTCAACAATTCCTCCTCCAAAACCTCTGAAAGAATTGGTCATAACCTGTAGAACTGCGTCCTTCGGTACCAGAGACCTTTGCATGAATGTATTGTCACTGCCAGTGTCCACAAATGCCTCATATTCGTGTCCTTCGATAAGTATTTTCTTCAATATTGGGGGACGCTTCTTATCTTTTATGCTATCAACTTTCGACACCGTTGACCGCTTAAGTCTGCAATCTTTTCCTTCATGTCCCATCTTAGAGCAAAACGAACATCTTGGCTTTTTCGATTCAACCGGACACTTGGCTGCGATATGTTCAATGTTATTACAATTAAAGCATTTTGGACCCTTAGCATTATTATCCTTGTTAACCTCCATGGTCTTTGCGGTATCTGAAGATGCGTACTCCGCCGTGCGGTATGACTGCCATACGGATGAAGAATTCATATTCTCCAGTGACTGAAACAATTCTGCACATGTACCTAAATTCATGGCTAGTAAAGCTTTTGTTGACTCTTGCTGATTTAATCCGTTGATAATATATGAGTTAATGGATTTATCGTCTATATTAGCTTTTCGGCCTATCGCCATCATTGAGTAGAAGTATTCAATTAAAGTTTCGTTATGCTTTCTCTTGCGGCGCATCATTTGCCTGTGGACATCTGATATATTAATTACACTTGGAAAATCCTTTAGTGGAGCATCCTTAAATTGACTCCAAGTCTGATATACTCTTTGTGAATCCAACCAGTCTTTAGCTTTACCTCTTAGCTTGTGCTGTACAGCAAACAATATGGTGGCATCTCTCCCCTCATACACGATCTGTAACTGTTCTACTTTGTCCAAAAATTGTTGCGAATTCACTGCTCCTTTTATTGCGTAAAATTCGGGAAGCATTCCTATAACATCTTTTATCGATGTATTACTGTTGTAGTCCCGTGGACTTATTCGTTGTCCCATAGATTGTTGCTCGACTTCGTCGTGCTGATGGGTTTCCTCCGACCTTGCGGGTTCATTTGCACGCTCCTGTAGTTCCATCATCAGATTTTGTGTTCGTACGTTGATCGTTGATACAGCTTGCGATAAATCTGCTACCATTTGTTTCAGTTCATCCATTTGTCTCTGCATCGTTCTATTTTGCTGGTTGAAATCGTATTCGTCGGTGTTAATTTGGTCCGTTCCTAGAATTGTCGTAATTTCATCAATCTTGGCTTGTTTGTTACCATTTACATGAATATTATTTGTCTGTAAAATAATATCCAACTCCGCCACTCGTAGTGTAGATAATTTAACCAACATTTTCTTAACTTTTTTTTTTCTCTAGTCAATTATCTCCTTTTTTTCTCTTTTTTTCCGTGCTTTTTAGATCTAGCCCTTTCCCTCGATGGGTATATCGATAAATGTTATCGATATATTCAATAGTTAGGTATGGACTTTTCCGCCTCTTCTGTGATTGCCTTTCTCGTGGAGATTTCTACGTCGATGTTTGGTTCGTCCCTTATGACTTGCCGTTGTCGATGTCTTGCCTCCCCATGAAATCCGTGCAAACCTTTTTCCGTTACTTTGGGAATTTGTGACCTTCTTGCGAATTGTGGCGTTGTGTCTTTTCCAGCGCTAACGTTAGTATAGTTGTCTCTTTCACAGCTTTTCTGTTGATTTGGGAATTCGTGACCGTTTTGCGATTTCTGCCGTTGCGTCTTTTCCCGCGCTTACGTTGGTATAGTTGTCTCTTTCACAGCTTTTCTGTTGATTTGGGAATTCGTGACCGTTTTGCGATTTCTGCCGTTGCGTCTTTTCCCGCGTTTAGATATCTATCCTTGTCTTTTTTACAGTTTTGGAAGTTTGTGTCCGTTTAGCACTTTTGCTGTTTTGTCTTTCTTCCTTTGTTTCTTTGACCTATAGATATCTCTTTTACTCTTTCGGGAATTCGTGACCGTTTTGCACTTTTGCCGTTTTGTCTTTTTCCCTTGTCTCGTTGGATTCTAAAATTTATTTCATCATTTATAAAAATAAATTATTCCGTCTTTTCCGAAAGCCGTGTGTCTTCGTATCCCACTTCTGATTTGTCAAGATACCGATTTATTGGATACATTTATTACAGCATAAATTCTGATCGAAATAATACAAAATAATATATATGTATATGGTGTTCTTCCAAAGACGTCCGATCGTCGCGGCTTCTCCAACAAGACTCCCCACTCTCCCTCTACGTTCTCTCCCTGTGCTCTCTCTGTATGCTCTCTATTTAAGCTCTCTCTCTCTCTGTATAGTCTTTGTCATTCTTGACAAATGACTACTTGTTAGAAGACAGGTCTGTGGAACGAAACTTGGAATCGGTACGAGCAAAAGCTATATATCTCGGATTCAGCCAGATCGGACCACTATATCATATAGCTCCCATATAAACCACAAAGTCACGAACAGTGACTTTTCTCAATAACTTCGTTATTTTTTGAGCTATTCTCGTGATTTTTAATATTGGAAAGTTTATTACACCTATAAACGACTGCGGCAAATTTGATTAAGATCGGGTGACTATATTCTATAGCTCCCATAGGAACGATCGGTCGAAAACAGTGACTTTTGTCAATAACTTCGTTACTTTTAACGCGATTGATTTCAAATTAAACATTTCATATTTTTATATATCTGTTAATAACTGTGCCAAATTTGATAAAGATCTGGTAACTATATCATGTAGCTCCTATAGGAACGATCGGTGGATAACAGTGATTTTCCTCAAAAAGTTCGTTATTTCGTTAATTATGCTAAAATTGAAGGCCGTTCTTTGGTAAAGACTACCCTTTTTTGGTTAAAACAGTTAGTTTAGATAAAACAGTTACTGAAAAATTTGCAAGGGTATACAAACTTTGACGCGGTCGAAGTTAGCCCCGGCCCTCTGGTTAGTGTATATATTCGGCAGAAAACTTACTATACAATTCTATTATCAACATAATCTATACCAGAGAATACTTTGACCAGACTTCGCCAAACTCATCTGCAATACGGTTTTAAGAGAGTGGGATGGGACACCTGCTAAACGTTTAATGTCGGACGAAACCTTGGTTGTAGATAGTGGAGACATTTGAGATGTTAAATTATCGAGACACTTACGTTTGTCCGAAAGTGCAGTCTTCATAAAAATTGCATTGGCTCTTTTCATATTTAATAAGAGCTGTGTTTGACATATTGGTTTTATATAGGTGAAAAAGAAAGCAGCCATTATCCCAGTTTTCGTCAAATTTTGGGCATTTGTTTTTAAAGAAATCTCAATTCGCTAGATCGGTTTTGTACTTTGGAATCGGTAGGGTCAAATCGGGGTTGAAATGTACGGAGATTTCAATGGTTGTTGGAAAGTGGTAGCTGCCATGGAGGTTATCCATGATGAACCAGCTGCACCTGTGGACAATTTGTGGTGATATCATTGAGAATTGTGGGTTGATAAATACGTGGCAGACACATCGTTAAGGAACCCTAAATTTTTCCGTTTCGAGGATCCCGAAGGGGGGCAACGAATCAAAATCCCCCATAAATAATGAAGGATTATTAAATTGGTATAATATATCCGATATGTCGCTAGTTTTAAACCCTTTACATGGTGGGATATACATATGTATAGAATATGTTGATATTACTATCAAGAATAAACTGGAGAAGCAAAGAATATCTGAGTTGATTTGCATGTGTGAGGGATGTGCCGTTTGATAAACACACCGATACCTTGTTTGGCCGATTTTTTTTGTTGGAAGTTGTACAAAAATACCCAGTATATGCCTTGGAACAATTAAAATTTTTTAAGTTGTATCGTAAGTGTGTTTCTTGTAAAAATAAAACATTAGGTGAGTGGTCTTTTATCATAAGCATAAGCTTGTTATAGTTATTGTGGATACCATTGATGTTCCATTGTAAAATTATAATGGACATCGTAAAATTCTAGGGCTAAGTTGCTGTTTGGTTTCTGTTGAAGGGATAGAGTAGTGGGGAGAGTACATTGATTTGATTGATTCGTTTGAATAGATAAGTAATTTTTGTGATTAAGTTTGAGACTTTCGTGTGCTGCTAATCCAAGAGCACGAGATTTGTTTGTGTCGTTTATAAGAGAGATTTATTTGTATTTATGCCCAACCGGGCAACACAACGGTTAAAGGAGGCGGAAGCTTTCACCTCGCGCCGCTCTCCCGATGATGCCCATCGCTCTCCCCACAAAAGAACTCCCCACACTTCGCTCCAAGCGGGGCTTGGTGCCCTGCTCTTAAGTAAGCTAGGTTTAGTTGCATTATATACGTGAATATAAGTAATACATCCAAGTGAAGTGAAAATTCTCTACGTCTCAATATTTTACTGGGAGGAAGAAAAAGGAAAAGGGCAAAAATTCATCTAGCTGCCCCAAACCAGAAGGAAGTTCGACCCCCTACATAAACAATTGGTCCTTCGAGCCGGATAGTAAGATCCTCTCGAACCATTAGCATCGGTGGAATTTCATCCATATTTCAAGCTAAGTAATTTTTTTCCAAATTATAGGTATATGAGTACATGTACATGCCTCCAGCATCCGTACCCATACTCACATACATATAATTGTTGCCCTTGATTCTCCTAATCCAAGTAAAAATTACTTTCGCGCAAATTTTTCCTCCTCAAAGGAGAGAAAATTTTGGTCCCTTCAAGTTTTTTTTCTCGCACTTTGGCATATATAGGCCGAGTATATAAGGCGCTATATTTTATTTGCCTATTTCCAATATATATTTTTTTCGCAATTTCAAAAAAATATTAACACATATGTATGTATGCAGTGAATCAAACCTACGAAAAAAGTGATCTCCTACATATAAAATATATATATGCAAGCAGAGTGTTGAATGTGACAAAAAATTACAAATTTATCCAGTGCTACATTAAATCCAAAAATAAAGGTTTTGTGCAAATACAGTCCACTCCTGGGAAAAGTGTGCGCCAAGTGAAAGGTGGTTCCAACGAAGAGAAGAAAATTTTCAATACAATTAATAAAGATTTTTTTGAAACAAAAAAGAAAGTGAACCACCCTCTTAAATATAAAGGCCATACTTAGACATTTCTGGTGTCCCGCGACACCCTATAAAGTTGGGGCATATCCGTTAGACACAGCAAAAGAATTCATATTTAAAAAAAAAACCATTAATTTATATAAAGAAATCCGATCCATTCACACCTCTGCATATCGCCATTCCATATTTTCATATTTCAAAAAAAAAAAAGAGAAATTTTTAAATACATATATATATACTCCAACAATTTACATAACCATACACATACATATATATATACTCCAACATTTTACATATCCATACACATACATATATATACATATTTTTCCATACATAAAATTTTACATATATATATTCATATCCATATACATATACATATTTTTTTTCCATACATAAAATTTTACATATTGATACTCATATACATATCCATATATATATTCCACAAAAATTTCTAATTTTTTTCGCACACAAATATATTTTTCCATCACCGCGAACAAATCCCGCTACCCCTTGCAGCCTATATACATACATACATACGTGCATACATAAGTACCACTTAACTGCAGTATACCAGCACAGCTGCAAGCTCATGTGCCAAAGACCGGCACAAAGCAAACGACCAAAAGTAGCTGTGCTGTATACCCTAGGTTGGCAGGCACTTTGTGGGGTATATATGTTGAAGGGTCACGTTGAGGAAAAATCGAATAATATTTAATTATTAAAAATTTGTGTTCCGCGTTTTTGTTTATTCTATTCCCACGCGTTCCAAGTCGTATCTTTGGAGTTAGATTCCAATTCCAAAGTGTTTTCACGCGTTTCAAGTCGTATCTTTGGTTCTATTTCAGTACCAAAGTGTTTCAACCCGTTCCCAGTCGCATCTTTGGAGTTATATTCCCGCGTTTCAAGTCGTATCTTTGGTTCTATTTCAATTCCAAAGTGTTTCAACCCGTTCCAAGTCGCATCTTTGGAGTTATATTTCAATTCCAAAGTATTCCCACACGTTCCAAGTCGTATCTTTGGTTCTATTTCAATTCCAAAGTGTTTCCACCCGCTCCAAGTCGCATCTTTGTAGTTATATTTGAATTCCAAGGTGTTCCAAGCCGTTCCTAGGGTTTTTTGGCAGTGTTCCAGGTAATTCCAAACGTAACAACTCGTTTTCTGGATTTTCAATCTATTTCAAGGCGTTTCAAAGCCGTTCTTTAAGTGGTTTGGCAGTGTTCCAAGTCATTCCAAACGTACCAGCTCGTTTTCTGGATTTTCAATCTATTTCAAGGCGTTTCAAAGCCGTTCTTTAAGTGGTTTGGTAGTGTTCCAGTTTTTCCCAAACGGTCCACTTTGTCTTTTTTGGCTAATTTTCAAGCCGTGCCAAACCAGCTCACTACTTTATAAACGCCATTCTCTGGGGTTATGAGCACGAGCCCGTCAAAAGACGAGAAAGCAGCTGAGAACACTGCAGCCCCGAGCAAATCCTCAATTGCTGCTCCAGGTCAGCGCCAGAGGAGTACCAGCCCTACTACTCCTCCTTCCCGAGCATTTCAGACCCTCTCTAGTCCATTAACTCTCACGTCCGCACCATCGAGCACGACCTGTCCACTTCCACAGATTTTTGTAACCGCCCCAAGAGTCACTCGGTCCGAAACCAAAAGAGTTTTAGCTGCTTCCACCATGGCTTTGAAGAAGTTTGTTTCCATTTGCGATAAACTAATTCAGTTTGAAGTCGACACCCACGTCACTTCACTGTCCGAGGTCAGCGTATTTACGCTCCAAGTCCGTCGTGCTCGAGTTCAAGCGTTGTGGGAGAAGGTCGAGCAGGAATATGAGAAATGCGAGGCACTCCCAGATGGTAAAGACGATAACTCTGAAGATTTAGCCATCCAAGCTAAATATGACAAATGCTATCAAGTTTACGAGCGATGCACGGCTCGATTAAACGAGCTTATCCACGAAGGGTCTGCTCCTACTCCTCCGAACCGTCATGCGCCTACCTCTGCACCAGCAGAACGAGGCTGTCGATTGCCACCCATTGACACAGAAGTCTTTACGGGAGATTACTTAAAATGGCCCACGTTCCGTGACTTGTTTACAGCCATCTACATAAGCGATTCGCGAATTTCCCCCGTTGAAAAGCTGTACCATCTCCTAGCGAAAACGAGGGGTGAAGCCAACCTCATTGTAGCAAAATTCCCGCTTACAAATGATGGTTTTGAAACGGCATGGAATGCACTCAAACAGCGTTTCGAAAATAAGCGACTTATCGTGAACAGCCAATTCCGAGCACTTCTTGACCTGCCTCAAATTTCCCATGAGTCCGGAAAAGCATTACAGGATCATCAGAATGCTCTTCAGGCATCCATTCGCGCTTTTGAGCACTGTGGCCTGCCAGTAACCACTTGGGGAGGCATGTTCGTATTTTTCTGTTCCATCAAATTGCCAAGGAACACCCTTTCATTATGCGCACAATCTCTGGGAGACAAGACTGCCATTCCAGAGTGGCAAATGATGGACGATTTCCTCACTGAGCGGTTCCGTACGCTCGAAGCAGTGGAAAATACAACTGCAATGGCTATTTCGGTACCCACACCGAAACTTCCACGAAATCCGCTTCCAGCCACCCGAAAGGCTAATACATTTGAAGCCAAGGTGACCACCAAACCAAAATCCTGTGATCTCTGTATGAAGGAAAATCACCCGGTGCGTCGATGTCCCCGCTTCCTTCAGATGACGGTGCCAGAGAGGGTGGCATACATAAAGAAAAAGTCCCTTTGTCTGAACTGTTTCGCAAGAGCAAGTAAAAGATTGTCCGAGTCAGCACAATTGCTTCACGTGCAAGGGGCGTCACAATACGCTCTTGCACAAGGACGCCCGACCGGAGAATAATCCAACGCCGGTCCCAGCTCAGCCCAGTTCACACAATATTGTCCGGACTTACTTTACCTCTGAGGCAAGGTCCTCACGAGATAAGTTGCTAGGTACAGCCATCGTGGACTTTTGGCACAAGGGCACTACTTATGCTTCACGGGCGCTATTAGACCCGGCTTCGGAAGCCAATTTCATATCCGAAAGAATGTTCCGACTCATGAAGTTACCATTCCAAACTGTCAGGGCCGAAGTGACAGGCATTAACGGAAAGGTCAATAGAACCTTGAAGGTCTGTCACATAAGCATTCGGTCATCGCATGGACCTCCAGTCCAGATAGAGATAGAAGCTTTTGTCTAGTCCCAAGTTGCTGATGATTTGCCGTCATGTACGATAGCCCAAGCCACACTGGAAGGAATGCCCAACATTCCTCTAGCCGACCCCTCCTTGGCATTGATGTCATACCAGCGGTGACTCTTTCCGGCATCCAGACCGAAGTGTGCGGATCTTTAATGTCTCAAGAGACGAGATTCGGTTGGGTCATTTCAGGCCCGTTGCAAGGGGTCCCCGTTAGTTCATGTGCCGCGTTCACCACGAGGGTCGCTGTTAGCCGAGGGGAGGAGGAGAGGAGACTTGAAACTCTTCTCACAAGGTTTTGGGAGGTGGAGGATCTACCGGGCAAACCGGTAGAAGATTCTGACTCTGTTTGCGAGGTCAATTTCCAGAGGACCACAAGAAGAGATGTTTCGGGGAGATATACGGTCTCACTTCCGTTTCGAGATCCAACCAACATCAACCTTGGTCATTCCAGACCAGGGGCATTGGCTCAGTTCCTAAAAAACGAAAGCCGGCTCCTGAAAAATATTCCGGCAAAAACTGAGTATGACGCCGTCATCCAAGAATATTTGGACTTGGGCCACATGCGTCAGGTTCCATTTGACGGCACTAATAACAATTTCTATTTGCCACACCATGCGGTCTTCAAGCCCGACAGCACCACAACAAAGGTACGGGTAGTCTTTAACGCCTCTAGCAAGTCCACCAACGGAGTAAGTCTCAACGACATACTTTACCCTGGTCCGGTACTTCAGTCCGATCTCACTACTCAGATTCTCAAGTACCGTTTTTTCCGAGTAGTTTTCAATGCCGACATCACAAAAATGTACCGCCAAATTATGGTCGATCCAAACCATACGCCATTTCAGAGGATCCTGTTCCGAAATAAAGAGGGGCAACTTGGGGATTACGAGCTGAATACCGTCACGTTTGGCATTAACTGTGCTCAGTTCTTAGCCATCCGAGTACTTCAGCAACTCGCAAGTGATGTACAATCCAAATTTCCTTTGGCTAGCGATATTATCAAGTCCTATATGTATGTCGATGATGTCCTGGCAGGGGCTCATAATGAAGCAACGGCAATCGCAATGGTCAATGAACTTCAAGACGCTCTTGGTTCAGCTGGTTTTCCTTTGCGCAAGTGGATATCGAATGTGAAGAGCGTGCTCACTTGCATTCCAAAGTGTCATTTGCTGAATGCTGATTTCCTCGATATCGAAGAGGCTAGCACAGCAAAAACACTGGGAATCCGATGAAAAGCGACTTTTCATTTTCATTTTTTATTTTGTCATCTCACCCCAAGATGACAAGAGCTTTGGCCACAAGAGCTAGGGTGGGATGATCAATTGCCCAGTGAACTCCATCACAGGTGGCAGGATCCGAATTCCACGATGGGTTCTTCATGACCCAAATTCCGACATCCAATTCCATTGTTTTTGCGATACGTCACAGCGGGCTTATGGTGCCGCAATTTACGTGCGCGTTAGCAATGACCAAGGCATATCGTGCTGCCTTCTTGCAGCGAAATCTAGAGTAGCCCCGGTTAAAACGGTTTCGTTGCCCCGCCTTGAATTATGCGGAGCCACACTTTTAGCTGAACTGGCAGCTGCAGTTCTTCCGCAACTTCCAGTTGATAAGGCGGAGGCTTTTTATTGGTCAGATTCCACCGTCGTACTGTCGTGGTTAAATAAGCCACCCTGCACATGGACAACGTTTGTCGCAAATCGGGTAGCAAAAATTGTGACGGCAACAAATGACGCCCCATGGAATCACGTTCGTTCAGAGGACAATCCAGCAGATCTCCCTAGCCGCGGCCTGAGTGCGCAGGAACTGGTACACAAGGATTTGTAGTGGCACGGCCCACCATGGCTACGGGAACCACAAGAGTCCTGGCAGCGAGCGACACCACTCCCACTAGACACTACCTTGGAGAAGCGGGTCCACGTCGCGATCGCTAAGCCAGCCAACGAGATACTATCTCGTTTTTCCAATCTGGCACGTGCCTTACGAGTGATAGCATTTATGATCCGTTTCGGCAGAAGGTGTCGTAAACTTCCAAACGATTACTCCGGGGATGTGACCTCTAGCGAGATCAATCAAGTACTCCAGGCGTTGATCCGAGTCACACAGCGTGAACATCGGTGTCTACAGCAGAAGAAATCTCTGCCCACGTCTAGCACCGTTCTCAATTTGAATCCTTTCATTGATGCATCAGGTGTGATCCGACCATGTGGGCGCGTGCAACAAGCAGCGGCCCTTAGTTACGATGAGCGTAACCCCATTCTGTTGCCAGTAGTAAGTCCATTGTCCCGGCTGTTGGTGCTTTTCACGCATCAGATCTCTCTCCATGGGGGCAGCCAACTGGTAGTCCGTCTCATCCGACAGAGATACTGGATTCCAAGACTGCGGAATCTAGTAAAATCGGTGGTCAATTCATGCAAAGTCTGTGTGATTTTCAAAAGAAGGCTGCAATCACAGCTAATGGGCACCCTTCCGGCCCAGCGAACTACTTTCGCACGTCCTTTCACGACCACCGGGATAGATTTCGCAGGTCCTTTAGACCTTAAAAGTTTCACCGGCCGCGCTTGCCGCATATCAAAGGGATATGTGTGTGTCTTTGTTTGCTTTTCCACCAAAGCCATTCACCTTGAGGCAACGTCGGATTTGAGTACCGAAGCATTTCTGGCAGCATTCGCTCGCTTTGTATCGAGGCGAGGGTGTCCCCAGCAAGTGCAGTCCGACAACGGAAAAAACTTCGTAGGTGCATCCAGAGTGCTTGAAAAAGATTTCCTAAGTTCTACCCAGCAGAAAATCTTATCCCACTACAGCCATCAGAATCTGTCCTGGCATTTCATCCCTCCCGTGGCACCACACATGGGAGGGTTGTGGGAGGCTGGAGTTAAGAGTTTTAAAACTCTGTTCTACAAGGCCACCTCCAACCAAAGGTATACTTTTGAAGTGTTCTCTACGCTGCTGGCTAAGGTAGAGGCGTGTTTGAACTCGCGGCCGATTTCTCCTATGTCTGAAGACCCCACCGACTCTTTAGCTTTGACCCCAGGCCATTTCCTAGTGGGCGGTCCATTGCTATCCGTGGCGGAACCTGAAATCAAGGATCAGGTACCGTCGATCATTAACCGGTGGCAGCGTCTGAAGGCCGTGAGTCAGCATTTCTGCACCCGATGGAAAGACGAGTATCTGAAGGAGCTACATAAGCGCAATAAGTGGCGATTCCCTTCTAAAAATCTTGAAGTGGGCGATCTGGTGATACTCAAAGACGACAATCTTCCGTTTAATGAATGGCGTCTGGGGCGAATCCACCAAACACACCCTGGCAGTGACGGCAATGTCCGCGTCGTCGAACTGCTTACCGCTCGCGGTATTGTGAAGCGTCCTGTCGCAAAGCTGATCTTTCTTCCTCCAAAAGAAAGAATTCAAACCCATTACGTAAAACTACAGTAGCGTCCAGCACTTGGTCATTCCTCCCAATTAAGAAGGGCCGAGCTGCCAGTAGTAATATGTGTATTCTATCGTCCTACATTAATCCGCTTTCTTCATTATTTGTCCCGGCAGCTTCCTGATATTCGTCAACCTAGCTCCCGTTTCCATGGCTCCGAGACCGCGTTCAGTACAGGCATCGAAAGAGGAGCGCAGATGTTCGCGAGGAACTGAGTCCTTCCGTTGCCGAGTCTGTCGCGGAATCCATCCTCTGAAGCGATGCCGTCGCATCCTGCGGCTGAACGTGGAGAAGAGGATGAGGGCAGTGCTTGCCAATAAGTACTGCGCCAATTGCCTGGCCCACCAACATTCCGGAGGAAGCTGCTTAAGCGGTGATAAGTGCCGAATATGTGAGGAGGATCACCACACGCTGCTCCACTTCCATGAACAGCCACGTCGACGCACTCCCAGCTCCGTTGTACGCCGAGTCACCCCCGAGTCCTCCAGACGAAGGGTCGCACCAACGCCAGCCTCCGATCCAAAACTGACCTTGACCACACTGGTGCAGCACCGCAATCCGCATCTGATGCCCACGGCGATGGTACGTCTTGAGACGGGGGAAAAACATTCGACGTGAAGGCCCTGGTGGACCCTTGTTCTGCGGTATCGTCGATGGCGACGTCACTGGCCACGGCCTTCAAGTTGACAGCCGTCAATATAGGGGCAGAGAAAGCGGTAGCAGCAGTGATCCGGTCCCCAATCAGTGAAGGATGGCGATTGGAGGCGATCCTGAAGATGGTCGATGGCTTGTGCTGCCGCACTCCAAGCGCTCCGGAGGACCCACAGATCGCCAAAAAGTTTGAGGGCATCGTCCTGGCGGATGATACGTTCTACCGACCGTCGTCAGTGTCTTTGGTCCTGGGCGCGGATGTGATCACGGAGGTCATGTTGGAGGGGAGTCTACCCGGGGTTGGCCGGCGGCCAATTGCGATGCGCACAGTCTTTGGCTGGACCCTGTCCGGAGCGTGCCACTAGACTGCCTGGGTCTTGCACTCCTGCAAGGGGGGAGCATGTTTATGCCCAACCGGGCAACACAAGGGTTAAAGGAGGCGGAAGCTTTCACCTCGCGCCGCTCTCCCGATGATGCCCATCGCTCTCCCCACAAAAGAACTCCCCACACTTCGCTCCAAGCGGGGCTTGGTGCCCTGCTCTTAAGTAAGCTAGGTTTAGTTGCATTATATACGTGAATATAAGTAATACATCCAAGTGAAGTGAAATTTCTCTACGTCTCAATATTTTACTGGGAGGAAGAAAAAGGAAAAGGGCAAAAATTCATCTAGCTGCCCCAAACCAGAAGGAAGTTCGACCCCCCTACATAAACAATTTGTTTTTGTAAGGTGTTAGGATTTGTGAAGAATTTTGGGGTTCACAATGGTTTGTTGTAGCTTGCTTATCGCAAACTAAAGCTGTTAATTTAGTGGCTTCAGCGGGAGTAGGGGGCTGTTTCCTATGACAGCAGCATACGAGGTAGAAGAATTTACTGTAATGTTTGGTTTTTGTTGCTTTAGGATAATAAGTGCTTCTTTGAGTAGTTCACTTTGTTGCTGGTATTTTGGGCATGAAGGGTTTCCCCTTACATTTGAAATGTATTTGTACACCTTTGCAGAGGGTATTATAAAATTGGCCAGTTGCTTGTAACGCACAGAAGGAGGCGTTTGCGACGCCATAATGTATGTATATTCTAAATTATCATGAGAAGTTGAGCCGACATAGCAATGTCCTTCTGTCCGTCCCTCAGTGCTTATGGATTTTACTCTGCTGCCTAAAGAGGTATTGGAATGAAACATAATATTTGAGCTACTTACCCGGGTAAGATAAAACATGAACATTTTCAGGATTGGACTACTATATCATATAGTTGTGAAAGCAAAATAGTTGAAGAAATTGGAGTATCCCTATACAGGCAATATAAATAGGATCTGCTTAAACACTGCCAGCAGCCAACTACGTCATTGCCCAAATCATCAGAGCACACTATGTATGTGTATCCATGCTAATCGCGTCATGCATGTAAAAGGGGATGGCGAAGAAGAACAAAAATGGAAATTATATTTGGAAGGTTTTGTATGTGAATTGATAAATGAATTAGAGAAAAAGTGTTTGCAAAATATTATGGCCAAGGACTCCAGGGCTGTGCCGAAGTTAACTTCTTTGATATTTTTTTCCAAAAATTGTCATGTAGATGCTTTTATATCCATGAGATATATATCCATCATTTTTATTTATCCATATTAATTTTAATATAAATTTATTCTTACATATATATTTATATTCATTTTTTATTTATATATATATATATCTTTATTCATATTTATTCATCCAAATAAATGTTCATATCCATTTTTTCCCCTACATATATATTTTTATCCATTTTATATTTTTATAGCCATTCAACACAGTTTAGACGTTCAACAGCCTCTCGTCTCCCTCTGTAACTACTGTTAAAGGTCCGCCTTCGAACACTCGGGTGACTGCGACCCGTACCGACATTCCTCGCAAGACCCCGTCTATATTCCAAAGTGCCTTTATTCTCCATTCAGATGCACTTGGAACAGCTCGAGTCACTTTGGGAAACCGTCGAAAAGAATATTTCCGTTGTTACAAGACTTTGAAGGCCCAGAAAGGATGACAGTCGGCCGAACATCATCGAACGTCACCATAAAGGAGAACCACGAGTACGCTCACTGAGTGTATGTGAGGTGCGGGACGTTGTTCGGATAATGCATTGAGTAGCTGTGCGTCAGCCAACAGCTCCGTCGGGGCCTCTGGATTATAGAATATCTCCTTGTGAGGTCAAAACGTTCGATGGCCTGGCATGGCCTAGCTTCCGCGATTTGTTCGCTGCATTTTACATAGCCAATCCGTATCTATCTCTCTTGCTACCGCAAGCCCTCCGCCACCATAAATATCCAAGCATTTCCTTTAAAATTCTAGCTCAAAGCGTCGTCTTGCAAGCTTTGCAAGCTTTCGGGAAAATCGCCCACTACGGCTTGGCCAAAGTTCCCGGGACATGTCCGTCCCGATGTGTGCGGACAGCAGGTCCAGTGCTTCAACTCTTTTGCTCGTGATTATCAAATGAAAGACTGGTCAAGTGCGTAAAATTGCCGTATGGCAAATCCACGAATATGAAAGAAGCGTTATCGCACCTTGTTGCATCCTAGCAACATGTCCGTGTTCTCCACTACGCAAGTCCCGCCATTAAGCTTCTTCTTCTCCGTCGTTGATCCACCACTAAAGAAGTCAAGAGGTAAGTCCTGTCCCATATAGCGAAGCTCTTTGACCCCGCTGTCACGAGATCTTGCAGGATTATCCAGGCCTTAGTCCCACTCCCCGATGTCTAAATACAGGCGATACTGTCGAGTGGGAGCTTCATGGCTTCTGTGACGGGACCCAGAAGGCCTACGGGGTAGCTCTATATGTGGGGGTCAGTTATCGCCGTACAGTCTTGCTGCCACAGCTAGAGTTGTACGTAGTGTAATGACCGGCTTCCAGTTAAATTAGATAGCGTGCATAACGTTGCAGTTTTAAGAGTGATTTTTATTCAAAAAATATTCTTTTGATTAACCTATGTTTACATATATATTCTTATGCAGCGTCTAATGCGACAGCTACAAAAGAGAGTGACAGTGTCAGTACATCCACACATATAATTTGAAGCGCTTGCATCAAAGTGCTTGGTCAACGAGCTGAGCTGGCTTGGATCTACCTCAGTTACGCTTGTGCATATATAAATGTATGTATGTGAACATGCTTAGCTGTATATTCAAGTGCACACTCATATTTTATTCCGCATATATTAAATTGTTTATTTTATTTTTGATGATTTTTAATCTATCCTTCTGTACTGGTTGTACCTTATTTTTATCGTTTCTAATTTTTATGTTGTTATTTTTAGCTATTTCTATAACCTCGAATGGTCCTAAATAGGATGAATCAAGCTTATGACCAGTTTCGTTTTTTATGAAAACTTTGTCTCCTATTTCTATTTTAAAGTCTACTGATTTACTGTTATAAGTGTGTTTCTGGGATTTCTTATGTTCTTATAACATTATTTTAGCTCTATTATATACAAGTTCTAATCTAAACTTAACTTTGTTAGCATAATCATCTACGTTATTTAAAGGTTCTATGCTATTTATGCTATTAAAATGGATTGGTCAATTTTGTTTACCAAATATAAGTTCATAGGGACAGTATTTATGTATTTGTTACTGATGGAGTTGTGTTAAAACAGTACACAAAATATTGTAACCATATATCCCAATCAGTTTTATCTACTGATATATGTATATGAACGAATGTACTCATTGAATGTCCTATGACTTCTCTCAACGGTACCTATGGTCTGGTGGTGGTGTACAGTAGACGTAATGTTGTCTATTTTTTAATATTTGCACAAGTCATTTATTATTGAATTTTTGTATTCTGTTCCCATGTCCGTAATGAACGTCTTCATTGGACCGTACTTCAGAATAAAGGATTCATACATAGCTTTTGCAATTGTTGTTATGCTTTTGTTTGGAACTTGAATTGATACGAAGTACTTTGACAAGTCACATATTAAAGCAACTTTGTATTCGTATAAGTTGTATGGTAAGTGTGTTTCTTTTAAAAATAAAACATTAGGTGAGTGGTTTTTTATCATAAGCATAAGCTCGTTCTAGTTATTGTACGTACCGTTTAAGTTCCATTGTAAAATTATAATGGACATCGTAAAATTCTAGGGCAAAGTTGCTGTTTGGTTTCTGTTGAAGGGATAGAGTAGTGGGGAGAGTAGATTGATTTGTTTGAATTAGATAAGTAGTTTTTGTCATTAGTTTTGAGATTTTCTTGTGCTGCTAGTCCAAGAGAACGAGATTTGTTTGTGTCGTTTATAAGAGAGATTTATTTGTTTTTCTAAGGTGTTAGGATTTGTGAAGAATTTTGGGGTTCACAATGGTTTGTTGTAGCTTGCTTATCGCAAACTAAAGCTGTTAATTTAGTGGCTTCAGCGGGAGTAGGGGGCTGTTTCCTATGACAGCAGCATACGAGGTAGAAGAATTTACTGTAATGTTTGGTTTTTGTTGCTTTAGGATAATAAGTGCTTCTTTGAGTAGTTCACTTTGTTGCTGGTATTTTGGGCATGAAGGGGAAATGGCAAGGTGGTCGCCGTTACAGTTAGCACAAAATGTACGAGTGCACGGTTCTGGGAGATGGGGCGCTAGACTACACGTAGCGCGAATGGTTGGGGTTTGAATTGCCATCAATTTTTCTAGAAAACTTGAAAACAAAGTGTATTTTTTAGGATTTCAGCTCTTCGATAATTTCTTCTTCGTTGACATTTATCATATAGGGCGCGTAAATAGTATCTTTTACAAAGTTGTAAAGAAACTCCGGCTGTGGTATAACTCTCGGTCTCCAGAGTCCCGTCTACAGAAAATTTATTTGATCTGAAGACCTTGAGAGTATTATTAATGAAGCGGAGAAAGAAAGAAACGGAAAGGGCAAAGGAAAATCCAACAGAAGCTACTACGACTTATCTTGTCTGCTAAGCGAAGCCCGCTTAGCCAAGATCCGTTGCCTCTTGGACTGGGAAAGTGGGAGGGGAGAAGGAGACGTGGGGATCAATGTTAGTGAGGTTAAGGGATGGGTGTTGGTGAAGAGAAATTGCATCGACTGATATTGACTGCTAAGCGAAGTCCCACTGGGCAAGATCTTTTGCCTCTTCTTTGCGACTAAGCCTTGATATCAGTGACTGACTTCGACTGCAGGAGAATATCACCCAGCCGAAATCCACTGACTTTTCGGCCCCACTCCTGAGTATTACGGGACAAGGGTTAGGAAAAAGGGATAGGGTGTATGGAAACTAGTGCGATGACGGGTGTTCATGGTTGACAGAATAAGATGAGAAAAAAAGTGAAACTTATATAATTATTTATTATTTTTATTTGTAATGTTTTCTTAATCCTATACAAAAGCTTTTTTTTTCTATGGCAATGGAAATACTTGGAATTAGGCTCACCTGATTGATCCTGTCTAGATACCCCAGAGGTTGGAATTCGTTTTTTCTTGGCTGCGCTTACTTCTGTACAGTTTATTTATTAATTTATTTATTTACGTCAACTAACACAGCAGTCGACGAAAAAGCTTAACGTAAAAGACAGATAATAATTAATTGAAGAAGGTAGCTTAGCTTTATGCACAACTAAACATACCCGACCCGGTGGAGGTGTTTTTTAATGTGCACAAGGTGCCAGCTAAGCTTCGATTCACAGCCAATGTGGTCAGGGATGAGTTGCAGCCAATCCAAGTCCAGAATATATTCAGTGGTAGATGATTAAAACAGTATAGCGCGAAGAGAGGTGACACAGAGATGAGGGGAGATAAGGTGAGAAAGATTGTTTAAAGATTGGCAAAAAACACGAAAAAAGTTTGTGAAGAGAGTAGTTAGTCAGACTTCTAATAAGGTGAATAGGAAAAAAAATTCTGGTCCGACGTGAGGAAACATAAAAATATAGCGTATCTAGGAAATTAGTAGAAATGACTTCGCCGTTGGCTAGTTTATGGAGAAAAGGAATGCCAAATACGAGCACACGGTTGTAAAGTGAAGGAAGATTAATAAAAAGAAGTCTGTCAGAATAAGAACGTAGGCGAAAACTCGGGTCCCAATTAAGACCGCGTAACGCGAACTTAAGGAATGGCTTCTGTGCCGATTCAATACTACGCTGGTGAACATCATATTGAGGGTTCCACACTGGCGAGCAATATTCAAGAGTAGGGCGAACTAACGAAGTGTATAAAACCTTTGCCACATATGGATCATCAAATTCTTTGGCCAAACGTTTGATGAAGCCAAGAAGACCGCATGCTCTATTGACAATTGAAGATATATGAACATTAAACGAAAGTTTACATTTTGACGTCAGTTTGACATTTTTTACGAAAGCAATGGTGTACAAGGGTAGTCAATTCTAAAAGGTTAATAAGCGACGAACGACCTTTCATGAAGCCATACAGACACGGGAAAATAGTGGATCTGGATAGGTGTTGAAGGGAAGCCGTACTAATTTCCTCAACCAGCTACGTTAATGCGCAAAATGTAACAATGCCACGGTAGTTAAAAATATCGGATTTGTTGTTCTTTTCAAAAAGCGGATATAATAATAAAAATAATAATAATAATAAAAAGACTCCTTCCAAACATCAGGAAAACCTCAAGTCTCACTCGATATAAAGAATAACCGAGATAAATGCTTCGATAGGGAAATCGAACACATTTTAAGGATGCAACTAGGAATATTGCTAGGCCCGGGTACGAAGCAAGACGTCACAGATGAGATAAGCTAGGTATAATACAATCTTCAGGGAAAAAAAGGTAATATTAGAAAAAACATACAATTTAAAAGTGTAATTGAGAAGGGATAGGATGTGGGGTGCAAAGGAGTAGTACAATAAGCCGACTGAAAAAACATATTTCAGATCTGATGATTCAGATAATTCAGATTTATGAATCATTATCTGATCATTAAGTCTGAATGTGGAAGGTAGTAGATAAAAGCGTCGTTTAGAATTAACAAAGTTACAGCGAACGTTATAATTATTGTAGCATTGAGTATTTAAAAGGCAAAATTGAGATTTCGCTACACAAGTCGCAAACCAGTCTATTTAATGTTACGGAGATTAGCCAGCCAGGTAGAGACATTCACATAAGGAACGCATTTATCAATTAGAGAATTAAGAGCAGAGTAGAAAAAATATACCGCACAATCTATATCACAGCACTCAAATAGAAATGACCAATCAAAAGAGAATATAAAGCTGTTACGAAGATTGAAATTTGTTTTACGAAAACATCTACGACGAGAAATTGAAATGTTATTAAATGAATTATTAACGGGTGATAAGTATCTTCAGGCTTCTCTAGGGGCTGTGTGATACAGCACTAACAGTGGGATACGAGACAAAAACAAGATCAAGGATGCTTTCAGAAGAGTTAAGAAAAGAATTCAACTGATATAGCGGACATTCAAGTAGGCTATCAAGAAAAACATGTTAAGATAAAGGAATTAAGAAAGATAGATTATCATCAACAAGCCAAGAAACATAAGGCAAGTTAAAATCACCTGAAACTATAAGGAAAAACGCGGTCTTTAACACGACTAAGAATAGTTCACAAGGCATCAGCATTGTGCATGTAGATCATGATCTATCAGAAGCTGGAAGAATATAAGAACGTGAGATATATAAGCTAAAGTTAGAACATGTAACTTCGACGCAAATAAACTCAACACCTAAGGGGAGATCAATCGGCACAACACTTGAACACAGATTTGAGTTGACAGCAATGAGTGCTCCACCGCCACGACGACTAACCCGATCAAGCCTATAAGAAATAAAGTTATTAGAAAGAATTTCATTATCCAAAACAGAGGAGTTAAGCCAAGTTTCAGTGAAAGCTAATATGTCAGCCGAAAAGGTTTGGCTATCACAGAATAGTTTCGAGAGCTTGGTAAGAAGTCCTCTTACATTTTGATAATGAATGCAAAGAGTAGACATTATTAGTTTTTTAAAGCAGAAGATAAATTAAGACGGCGGACAGGCAACTCAAGGGAGCTGTTATTGGGCGCAAACTCGTGTACAACTAGGCCCTCTGGCCATAGCTGAGAAATACTCATTTAGTACTGTAATTTTAAAAGAGAAGATTTCGCGAGGACGAGAAAACTTAAACTTTTGAATTAAAACCTTAGCAGGGCATATATTACCAATGTAAGCGACTCAGAAGTATCTGGAGCTAGCCTAGAGATAAATAATTGTTTGCGAAGAGGCACTACAGTTAGTGGAGGAGGAGGAGCATTGGGATCCGCAAGTGATTGAGAGCCAGCATGATCCTGTAATTGATCAGAGTTCCCGTGAGGTATAGATTGAGGTACACCAGGGCTTGTAATAATCTGAAAAGAAGAGCACAAAGAGAGACAAGAAGATGGTGTAAGAAGATGTAATAGAGAGTGCGGGCGACTGCTTATGACGCAGCTCAAGGGTACATTTCTTGGGCAATTCTTAGAAGGTGGAACAAACTTGAATTACGACAATAAATGTATGCTAGAGCCACACTCGTTAGACAGCTGTTTGGCCATTTTATTTAAAGAAAGAAACTTTACACGAAGATCCCTGTAGATTCTGCAAAAAAAATAGCTGCTGGCTGGCACAAGATGGGCAAGTCCAGCGCGTTAATCCAAGCTCAGGCTTAGACACAGAAAAACCAGAAAATTTGTCGTAGTCGCTGCCGTTGAGGCCAGTACATTTTAAGCCAACACGATATTGCTCTATACTGATCGTTAAAACGATCAGAATGCTTACAAGTAGGTAGACAACAAGCCATTGAAAAGCCAAAAGAAACACAAGTCAAAAAGATATGAAAATATATACAAAATTTAAACACACAGCACCAAGATAATTATCGATAAAGTCCAGCACATCACAAGAAAGAGTGCAAGGCCAGCTATAGGCCAAGCTTTGAGAGGCAGCATTACAACACTGATAATCCGGGAGAGAACCTGAGCACAAGCACAAAGCAGAGAGAACAACAAAACCACTAGCACTGATGGTATGATGGGGGCGATGAGGGGAGCAACTGCACAAGCAATGACGAGAGAGAACAATAAAAAAAATAAAATTTTAAATGCACCAAACACTAATCACGAAAATGAAAAAAAAAATACTGTTTAATTTGGCGAATTATGCAAATAAATCACAAGGGTAGCAAGCATACGACACCAGCGAAAGCGAAAACAAACTAAGCACAATTAAAAATTGAGAGAAAACAATAAATATTGATAAAAACTCAGGAGCTATGGAAAAACACGACCGTCACGTCAGAGAGCAAAATTTCCATGATGATGCAGCACAGCATCTGATGCTCAGTGGTTGCCCTCTCAGCTACGCGTCGAAGTTGCCGCCACGCCAAGACGGTAGCCAGAAAGAGAGAGGCGTCGTTCGTGAGCATTGGGGATTTTGTTGGGTAGTTTCAAACTACACTATTGTGAAGTTTGATAAGTTATAAACAATGTACTATAAATGAAGAAAATTAAATTGAGAAGATACGTTAAACTAAGAGAGAGATGAAATGTACTTGATTTAGATAATAAAGTTAAGACCTGTAAAAAGATGATTAATATGGCGGTAATATTTTTACCACCACGAGGACGTGTAGTTTGTCAGAACAGCCGTGTCTAAGATGATTGTTATGGTAGCAATTGTCTTTACCTACACAAAGACGTGTAGTTTATCAGAATGGCCGTGTCGGAGAATAAATCAAAGCCTACTATGTTGTTTTTAGAATTATCAGGTGTCAATGAATCAAAGCCTTCCTAAGATGGGGAGTTTACAGGCCTAAACAACATCTTGACTAATAAATGTCGCCAAAGTACGAGAACTGTCATCATGTGAGGTCCTATATAAGACGGGGCATTGGGCTCAGAAAAGTCAGTAATAGCTATCCCCGGTCCGGAACTAACAAATACAGTTCAGTGCAAAGCAGTCAGGTGAAGTCTAAATAAAAGAACAGTCTAAATAAAAGAAGGATGCCCTGCTAGGGACTTCACCAGGGACTTCAACACGGATTTCGACATCAGAAGTGGAATCGCCTCCACACCATAGCAATCCTGATGACCGCATGTGTTTCATTTTGGAGTCGCAACATCGCAGTGATGGAGATCATAAAGGCAGTAAGAAATGAACGCGTGGAACAGAAAGGTACCGGTCCGATAGTCCTGCCAAAGTTTAATGGCTGGTGCTCTACAATGGATGTCATCTTAGAAGAAAACTCTTTAGAGGGCAGGCCACTTCTCATGGCAAATCACTAGAAGGCAGTGCATCCAACTGGCTTCCTCAAATATCCTTTACTGGTATGGTATGGCCCCAATTTAAGAAAATGTTTCTGCATCATTTTGAAGGCACCGAAGATGGAGAGTGCTTGTCATTGTACGGAAGCCGACAGTAACGTCACTTCTGTCGAAATGGAATGGAATGACTATGGAGCAAGTCATGCCAGTGGTTCTGGCTCACGTTGAGCCCTAGGTGCAGTGAACTACTTTTACAACGGACACCAAGACGCGAGAGGAAATGCAAGTCGAATTAAAGGCGTTTTCTATTCGCAAGAGACGGAACCATTTCAATCCGGGAATCCAGGCATCAGACTGCCTCTTCTCCAGAGCAGAAGAGAAAGACAATTATTTGCTTCAAGTGCCATGGAGTGAGGCATTTCGCCTCATCTTGCCCAAAAAGACGAATGCCGGGAAACGACAAGGTGTACGAGAAGTGTGTAAACATTTGCACAGTTTCTCCACCATCAGGAACAATAAGTTGATGCGGTGAGTCCGTTCCTTTTTGTTATGATTCTGGATCTGAGTGTTCCTTGATAAAGAAAAGTGATGTCGATAAATTTAAGGGAAAAAGAATGAATAATATTGTAAAACTTAACGGTATAAGGAACGAACTCATTTATAGTACACAGCAAGTTTTAACTAATATAAATGTAAAACCATACCATTCAGAGGTTTTGATGCATGTTATTATGGATAGATTTTTACAATACGATGTGTTGATTGGCCGTGAAATTCTTAGCCAGGGTTTTGGCGTAACAATGGACGCTGAGAACTTGCAAATTTTTAAAACAAAAAATAGTCCAACTAACTAGTTTAGTCGAGGCTTAGTGAGGAAAAGAAAAACCACGTGCGGAGTAAAATAGATGACTTATTAAAGTCAAACATTATTCGTCCTAGTTGCTATACCTTTTGCCAGCCCTATGATGTTAGTTAAAAAGAAAAATGGCACTGACCGTCTTTGTGTAGACTATCGTATGTTAAATGATAATACAATCGCCGATAGGTATCCGTTACCACATATCTCAGACCAGATTGCTAGGCTTGGCGGGGCTAAATATTTCTCATGTCTGGATATGGCGAGTGGCGTCTAACACATTCCGATACATAATGTTTCTATAGAGCAAACCGCTTTTCTTACGCCTGAAGGGCAGTATGAGTTTTTGACCATGCCTTTTGGTCTAAAAAATGCACCTTCTGTATTTCAGCGGGCGATAATAAAAGCATTAGAAGTTTTGGCACTCACCTACGCAGCGCTGTATATCGATGATGTGTTGATTATGGCCGAAACCAAAGAAGAAGCTTTTGATCGATTGCAGATAGTCTTAGATACTTTGAGTAAGGCGGGTTTCTCATTTAACGTTACAAAGTGTTCTTTTCTTAAAACTAGGGTAGAGTATCCGGGCTATGAAATAAGTAATGGAGAAACTGTGTGTCAAACTTGCGACAATTTATAGGTTTGGCCTCTTATTTCCGACAGTTTGTACCGAAATTTTCAGAGATCCTAAAACTTGTATCTTCTTACGTCAAAGAAAAATACGGATTTTGTTTGGAGACCAGAGCACGAGCAAATCCGATCAAAGATAATAACTGTTTTGACGGATGCTCCAGTCCTAATTATATTTGATCCAAAACACGCAATAGAGATGCACACAAATACTAGTTTTGTTAGCCAACATGGAGCAACATTGCTGCATAGAATTGATGACAAACCCCATGTGGTGGAATATTACAGCAAATGCATATCTTCTGCCGAATCGAAGTACCACTCCTACGAGTTGGAGACATCGGCAGTTGTTAACGCAATTAAACACTTTACTTGAATGGCACATGTGGACTTTCTTTCTTTCCCGAAATCCAGTGCCAAAAAAAAAAGAAATAAGGTACTGAGTAAAATACCCGAAATGCGTGCTTACTTGACTGAGGTATTCGACAACTGGTTGATTTCGGAGCAACAACGTGATTCAGAGATACTAGGCATATCTACTAAATTAAAAAATAATGAACTGCCAGAAAATTTAGACAAAACATGAATTACGGAAGGGAATTTTGCATTGGAAAATACAACGCAACGGAAAAACCAAATGCTTACCGGTAATACCAAGAACTTTCAGATGGGCAATAATAAATCATGTGCACGAATCAATAATGCATCTAGGCTGGGAGAAGACGTTGGATAAGGTTTATCATTACTAGTTTGGTAATATGTCCAAATATGTCCGTAGATTTGTGGAAAACTGCATCACGTGCAAATTATCAAAACCGCCTGTTTGGAAAATACAGGCAGAGATGCATCCTATTCCCAAGATAGACATACCATGGCATACGGTACATATTGACATAACTGTTGAAATGAGTAGGAAAAATGATCTGAAAGAATACGTAATAGTAATAGATGCATTTACGAAATTTGTTAATTTTTATCCCCGCTGAATAGAAATACAGAAAGCTGTATTAAGGCCCTAAAATCAGTCGTATCCTTGTTTGGGTTGCCTACTCGTATAATAGCTGACCAAGGTCGATGTTTTCGAGTGTAGGTTTTCGGGAATTCTGTTCGTCTCAAAAGTTTAATTTAGACTTAATTGCCACAGGTGCCTGTAGGGCAAATGGACAAGTTGATAGAGTCATGAGCACACTTAAAAATATGTTGGCCGCTGTAGAAACCAGTCAGACATCGTGGCAGGATGCGTTGGCTGGTGTTCAACTTAAAGAAGCTAGACCTATTGGTTTGTTAGCCAGAGAAGAAAGAAAGAAAACATGCTAAACATAATATGGAAAACAATGCACGATACGATAAACATAGCTTCGACAAAAATAAGGCAAAAATTGTAAAATTGTATCTCCTAGACGGAGATAGATATTTATTAAAATCATTGACAAGCAAACGAACGTATAAATATTCGCATGAACTTTTAAGAGCAGTACCTAATGGTCTGGTCTTTGAAGTCTAAGGTGAAGATAGAGATAGTATGATGGATAAGGTGTCTGATCCTTTCGATGTTATTAATGAAAATGATGGCACAAGTGATGTGTTAGAGTCCCGAGAGGGAAAATTAAGACCGCACCATAGCAGAAGGACTTGCTATGGCGGGGGTCAAGGCCGCACCATAACAGAAGCACTTGTTATGGCGGGGGTCGAGAGAGAATATTCAAACTTAGATTAGATTTGAATTAATAGTATTGTGTTAAAGGAACTACACTAATACTCTATTATATAAGAAATGATAAGGTGTAAAAGGATCTACACTATTGTGAAGTTTGATAAGTTATAAACAATGTACTATAAATGAAGAAAATGAAATTGAGAAGATACGTTAAACTAAGAGAGAGATGAAATGTACTTGATTTAGATAATAAAGTTAAGACCTGTAAAAAGATGATTAATATGGCGGTAATATTTTTACCACCACGAGGACGTGTAGTTTGTCAGAACAGCCGTGTCTAAGATGATTGTTATGGTAGCAATTGTCTTTACCTACACAAAAACGTGTAGTTTATCAGAATGGCCGTATCGGAGAATAAATCAAAGCCTACTATGTTGTTTTTAGAATTATCAGGTGTCAATGAATCAAAGCCTTCCTAAGATGGGGAGTTTACAGGCCTAAACAACATCTTGACTAATAAATGTCGCCAAAGTACGAGAACTGTCATCATGTGAGGTCCTATATAAGACGGGGCATTGGGCTCAGAAAAGTCAGTAATAGCTATCCCCGGTCCGGAACTAACAAATACAGTTCAGTGCAAAGCAGTCAGGTGAAGTCTAAATAAAAGAACAGTCTAAATAAAAGAAGGATGCCCTGCTAGGGACTTCACCAGGGACTTCAACAGGGATTTCGACATCAGAAGTGGAATCGCCTCCACACCATAGCAATCCTGATGACCGCATGTGTTTCATTTTGGAGTCGCAACATCGCAGTGATGGAGATCATAAAGGCAGTAAGAAATGAACGCGTGGAACAGAAAGGTACCGGTCCGATAGTCCTGCCAAAGTTTAATGGCTGGTGCTCTACAATGGGCCTCATCTTAGAAGAAAACTCTTTAGAGGGCAGGGCACTTCTCATGGCCTTAAGCAAATCACTAGAAGGCAGTGCATCCAACTGGCTTCCTCAAATATCCTTTACTGGTATGGTATGGCCCCAATTTAAGAAAATGTTTCTGCATCATTTTGAAGGCACCGAAGATGGAGAGTGCTTGTCATTGTACGGAAGCCGACAATAACGTCACTTCTGTCGAAATGGAATAGAATGACTATGGAGCAAGTCATGCCAGTGGTTCTGGCTCACGTTGAGCCCTAGGTGCAGTGAACTACTTTTACAACGGACACCAAGACGCGAGAGGAAATGCAAGTCGAATTAAAGACGTTTTCTATTCGCAAGAGACGGAACCATTTCAATCCGGGAATCCAGGCATCAGACTGCCTCTTCTCCAGAGCAGAAGAGAAAGACAATTATTTGCTTCAAGTGCCATGGAGTGAGGCATTTCGCCTCATCTTGCCCAAAAAGACGAATGCCGGGAAACGACAAGGTGTACGAGAAGTGTGTAAACATTTGCACAGTTTCTCCACCATCAGGAACAATAAGTTGATGCGGTGAGTCCGTTCCTTTTTGTTTTGATTCTGGATCTGAGTGTTCCTTGATAAAGAAAAGTGATGTCGATAAATTTAAGGGAAAAAGATTGAATAATATTGTAAAACTTAACGGTATAAGGAACGAACTCATTTATAGTACACAGCAAGTTTTAACTAATATAAATGTAAAACCATACCATTCAGAGGTTTTGATGCATGTTATTATGGATAGATTTTTACAATACGATGTGTTGATTGGCCGTGAAATTTTTAGCCAAGGTTTTGGCGTAACAATGGACGCTGAGAACTTCCAAATTTTTAAAACAAAAATAGTCCAACTAACTAGTTTAGTCGAGGCTTAGTGAGGAAAAGAAAAACCACGTGCGGAGTAAAATAGATGACTTATTAAAGTCAAACATTATATGTCCTAGTTGCTATACCTTTTGCCAGCCCTATGATGTTAGTTAAAAAGAAAAATGGCACTGACCGTCTTTGTGTAGACTATCGTATGTTAAATGATAATACAATCGCCGATAGGTATCCGTTACCACATATCTCAGACCAGATTGCTAGGCTTGGCGGGGCTAAATATTTCTCATGTCTGGATATGGCGAGTGGCGTCTATCAAATTCCGATACATAAAGTTTCTACAGAGCAAACCGCTTTTCTTACGCCTGAAGGGCAGTATGAGTTTTTGACCATGCCTTTTGGTCTAAAAAATGCACCTTCTGTATTTCAGCGGGCGATAATAAAAGCATTAGAAGTTTTGGCACTCACCTACGCAGCGCTGTATATCGATGATGTGTTGATTACGGCCGAAACCAAAGAAGAAGCTTTTGACAATTTACGGAAGGGAATTTTGCATTGGAAAATACAACGCAACGGAAAAACCAAATGCTTACCGGTAATACCAAGAACTTTCAGATGGGCAATAATAAATCATGTGCACGAATCAATAATGCATCTAGGCTGAGAGAAGACGTTGGATAAGGTTTATCATTACTAGTTTGGTAATATGTCCAAATATGTCCGTAGATTTGTGGAAAACTGCATCACGTGCAAATTATCAAAACCGCCTGTTTGGAAAATACAGGCAGAGATGCATCCTATTCCCAAGATAGACATACCATGGCATACGGTACATATTGACATAACTGTTGAAATGAGTAGGAAAAATGATCTGAAAGAATACGTAATAGTAATAGATGCATTTACGAAATTTGTTAATTTTTATCCCCGCTGAATATAAATACAGAAAGCTGTATTAAGGCCCTAAAATCAGTCGTATCCTTGTTTGGGTTGCCTACTCGTATAATAGCTGACCAAGGTCGATGTTTTCGAGTGTAGGTTTTCGGGAATTCTGTTCGTCCCAAAAGTTTAATTTAGACTTAATTGCCACAGGTGCCTGTAGGGCAAATGGACAAGTTGATAGAGTCATGAGCACACTTAAAAATATGTTGGCCGCTGTAGAAACCAGTCAGACATCGTGGCAGGATGCGTTGGCTGGTGTTCAACTTAAAGAAGCTAGACCTATTGGTTTGTTAGCCAGAGAAGAAAGAAAGAAAACATGCTAAACATAATATGGAAAACAATGCACGATACGATAAACATAGCTTCGACAAAAATAAGGCAAAAATTGTAAAATTGTATCTCCTAGACGGAGATAGATATTTATTAAAATCATTGACAAGCAAACGAACGTATAAATATTCGCATGAACTTTTAAGAGCAGTACCTAATGGTCTGGTCTCTGAAGTCTAAGGTGAAGATAGAGATAGTATGATGGATAAGGTGTCTGATCCTTTCGATGTTATTAATGAAAATGATGGCACAAGTGATGTGTTAGAGTCCCGAGAGGGAAAATTAAGACCGCACCATAGCAGAAGGACTTGCTATGGCGGGGGTCAAGGCCGCACCATACCAGAAGCACTTGTTATGGCGGGGGTCGAGAGAGAATATGTAAAATTAGATTAGATTTGAATTAACAGTATTGTGTTAAAGGAACTACACTAATACTCTATTATATAAGAAATGATAAGGTGTAAAGGGATCTACACTATTGTGAAGTTCGATAAGTTATAAACAATGTACTATAAATGAAGAAAATGAAATTGAGAAGAAACGTTAAACTAAGAGAGAGATGAAATGTTCTTGATTTAGATAATAAAGTTAAGACCTGTAAAAAGATGATTAATATGGCGGTAATATTTTTACCACCACGAGGACGTGTAGTTTGTCAGAACAGCCGTGTCTAAGATGATTGTTATGGTAGCAATTGTCTTTACCTACACAAAGACGTGTAGTTTATCAGAATGGCCGTGTCGGAGAATAAATCAAAGCCTACTATGTTGTTTTTAGAATTATCAGGTGTCAATGAATCAAAGCCTTCCTAAGATGGGGAGTTTACAGGCCTAAACAACATCTTGACTAATAAATGTCAGTAATAGCTATCCCCGGTCCGGACTAACAAATACAGTTCAGTGCAAAGCAGTCAGGTGAAGTCTAAATAAAAGAACAGTCTAAATAAAAGAAGGATGCCCTGCTAGGGACTTCACCAGGGACTTCAACAGGGATTTCGACATCAGAAGTGGAATCGCCTCCACACCATAGCAATCCTGATGACCGCATGTGTTTCATTTTGGAGTCGCAACATCGCAGTGATGGAGATCATAAAGGCAGTAAGAAATGAACGCGTGGAACAGAAAGGTACCGGTCCGATAGTCCTGCCAAAGTTTAATGGCTGGTGCTCTACAATGGACGTCATCTTAGAAGAAAACTCTTTAGAGGGCAGGGCACTTCTCATGGCTTTAAGCAAAGCACTAGAAGGCAGTGCATCCAACTGGCTTCCTCAAATATCCTTTACTGGTATGGTATGGCCCCAATTTAAGAAAATGTTTCTGCATCATTTTGAAGGCACCGAAGATGGAGAGTGCTTGTCATTGTACGGAAGCCGACAATAACGTCACTTCTGTCGAAATGGAATGGAATGACTATGGAGCAAGTCATGCCAGTGGTTCTGGCTCACGTTGAGCCCTAGGTGCAGTGAACTACTTTTACAACGGACACCACGACGCGAGAGGAAATGCAAGTCGAATTAAAGGCGTTTTCTATTCGCAAGAGACGGAACCATTTCAATCCGGGAATCCAGGCATCAGACTGCATCTTCTCCAGAGCGAAAGAGAAAGACAATTGTTTGCTCCAAGTGCCATGGAGTAAGGCATTTCGCCTCATCTTGCCCAAAAAGACGAATGCCGGGAAACGACAAGGTGTACGAGAAGTGTGTAAACATTTGCACAGTTTCTCCACCATCAGGAACAATAAGTTGATGCGGTGAGTCCGTTCCTTTTTGTTTTGATTCTGGATCTGAGTGTTCCTTGATAAAGAAAAGTGATTTCAATAAATTTAAGGGAAAAAGAATGAATAATATTGTAAAACTTAACGGTATAAGTAACGAACTCATTTATAGTACACAGCCAGTTTTAACTAATATAAATGTAAAACCATACCATTCAGAGGTTTTGATGCATGTTATTATGGATAGATTTTTACAATACGATGTGTTGATTGGCCGTGAAATTCTTAGCCAGGGTTTTGGCGTAACAATGGACGCTGAGAACTTCCAAATTTTTAAAACAAAAATGGTCCAACTAACTAGTTTAGTCGGATATGAGGATGCCATCAAAGAGAGTATCTGGGCTATTAAATAAGTAATGGAGAAACTGTGTGTCAAACTTCCGACAATTTATTTCCGACAATTTGTACCGAAATTTTCAGAGATCGTAAAACTTGTATCTTCTTACGTCAAAGAAAAATACGGATTTTGATTGGAGACCAGAGCACGAGCAAATCCGATCAAAGATAATAACTGTTTTGACGGATGCGTCAGAAATAATTATAATTGATCCAAAACACGCAATAGAGATGCACACAGATACTAGTTTTGTTAGCCAACATGGAGCAACATTGCTGCATAGAATTGATGACAAACCCCATGTGGTGGAATATTACAGCAAATGCACGTCTTCTGCCGAATCGAAGTACCACTCCTACGAGTTGGAGACGTCGGCAGTTGTTAACGCAATTTAACACTTCCGTCATTATCTCCAGGGCAGAAAATTCGTAGTATAATTACTAAGTTAGATTTAACCCCAAGAGTACATAGGTGGTAGGCGTTTTTACAATCATTTGATTTGAATGGCACATGTGGAATTTCTTTCCCGAAATCCAGTGCCAAAAAAAAGTAAGGTACTGAGTAAAATACCTGAAATGCGTGCTCACTTGACTGAGGTAATCGACAACTGGTTGATTTCGGGGCAACAACGTGATTCAGAGATACTAGGCATATCTACTAAATTAAAAAATAATGAACTGCCAGAAAATTTAGACAAAACATGAATTACGGAAGGGAATTTTGCATTGGAAAATACAACGCAACGGAAAAACCAAATGTTTACCAAATGCTGGGAGAAGACGTTGGATAAGGTTTATCATTACTAGTTTGGTAATATGTGCAAATATGTCCGTAGATTTGTAGAAAAATGCATCACATGCAAATTATCAAAACCGCCTGTTTGGAAAATACAGGCAGAGATGCATCCTATTCCCAAGATAGACATACCATGGCATACGGTACATATTGACATAACTGTTAAAATGAGTAGTGTCGCAGGACGGGAATTGATCACCGAATAATTAGCAGCGGATTACAGTCACCGTCTAGCTATAGCAGTTAGTTTCTAGTATTTTATATTTAAGTTATTTGGCGCTTAACGAATATGGCCATACTGTGAAAACATGGAGTAAAAGTTTAGCTTCCGCATGTTCTTTCTCTCTTGTTGTGTAAGCCGAGAAGGACACACTGCGGTAAGATTAGGTTCTAATTACTTATACACATATAGCTTTAATATTAATATTTATAGAATAAAACATCCAATGAATTACCTTTGAACGAGATGCGTTTGAATTTAAAACAGCGGTTGTTAAATGCAACTTTCGGTAGAGAGAGCGACATCTTTTATTCGCAGTCCTGTAGACAGTCTATAGAACGTTGCAGTTGGCGACGGATTTGAGTGTCACCACAGTGGGTGACAAAGCTAAGGAACTGATAATAACCAGAGTGGGTTATATGTGCAGTCCTAATGGATGGACTATTGAGCGTCGCAATTGGCGGCGAAACTAAGAATAACCGCAGTGGGTTATATGTGCAGTCCTATTGGATGGACTATTGAACGTCGCAACTGGCGACGGAGCTGGATGTCACCACAGTGGGTGTCAAAGCTAAGGAACTAATAATAACTACAGTGGGTTATATGTGCAGTCCTATTGGATGGACTATTGGACGTCGCAACTGGCGACCGAGCTGGGTGTCACCACAGTGGTTGTCAAAGCTAAGGAACTAATAATAACCACAGTGGGTTATATGTGCAGTCCTATTGGATGGACTATTGAGCGTCGCAATTGGCGGCGAAACTAAGAATAACCACAGCGGGTTATAAGTGCAGGCCTATCGGACGGACTCTTGAAGATCGCAACTGGCGACAGAATTAAGAATAACCAGTGGGTTAACCAGTGTGCAGTCCTATTTGACGGACTGCTGAGCGTCGCAACTGGCGACGAAATTAAGAATCACCACAGTTGGTGATACCGCCTAGTAAAGGGACGAATCAACGTCAAACGTGGTGACATACATTGCTGAAGTTACTGCTGGAATCACCAAAGTGGATGATAAGCTTCTGCTCTCTGACGTGACGGTCGTGTTTTTGCTTAGCTCCTGAGTTTTATTAATATTTATTGTTTTCTCCCAATTTTTAATTGTGCCTAGTTTGTTTTCATTTTCGCTGGTGTCGTTTGCTTGAAACCCTTGTGTTTTATTTGCATAATTCGCCAAATTAAACAGTTTTGTTTTTTTCTTTTTTGTGATTAGTGTTTGGTGCATCTAAATTGTTTTTGTTTTTTTCTTATTGTTCTCTCTCGTCATTGCTTCTGCAGTTGCTCCCCTCATCGCCCCCATCATACCATCAGTGCTAGTGGTTTTGTTGTTCTCTCTGCTTTGTGCTTGTGCTCAGCTTCCCTCCCGCGTAATTACTTTTATAAAGCCGCCTCTCAAAGCTCGTCTTATAACTGTTCTTGCACTCTCTCTTGTGCTGTGTACTCTAGCTGTCTCTTTGTTTTATTTGTAATTATTGATTTTTTATCGATAATTATCTTTGTGCTGTTTATTTAAATTTTTCTATATATATATTTTTTTTTGCCTTGTGTTTCTTTTGGCTTTTCAATGGCTTGTTGTCTACCCAATTGCAAGCATTCTGATCGTTTTAACGATCAGTATAGAGCAATATCGTGTTGGCTTTGCGATAATCTTATTCACTTAAAATGTGCTGTACGACAAATTTTCTTTCTCAGCTGTCTAGTGAGTGTGACTCTAGCATACATTTATTGTCGCAATTCAAGTTTGGTCCACCTTCTAAGGAATTGCCCATGAAATGTACCCTTGAGTTGCCTCATAAGCAGTCGCCCGCACTCTCTATTACATCTTCTCCCATTTTACTTTCGCCTACACCATCTTCTTGTCCCTCTTTATGCTCTTCTTTTCAGCTTGAAGTACCCACTACTGATCAATTACTGGATCATGCTGGCTTTCAATCACTTGCGGATCCCAATGCTCCTCCGCCTCCACTAACTGTAGTGCCTCATCGTAAACAATTATTTATCTCTAGGCTTGCTCCAGATACTTCTGAATCGTCTGTGGCAGCTTACATTGGTAATATATGCCCTGCTAAGGTTTTAATTCAAAAGTTTAAGTTTTCTAGGCCTCGCGAAATCTCCTCTTTTAAAATTACTGTACCAAATGAGTATTTCTCAGCTATGGTTGACCCTAACTTTTGGCCAGAGGGCCTAGTTGTACACGAGTTTGCGCCCAATAAGCGCTTCCGCCCTTTGCCTGTCCACCTTCCTAATGTATCTTCTGCTTCAAAAAACTAATAACGTCTAGTCTTTGCATTCACTATCAAAATGTAAGAGGACTACTTACCAAGCTCTCTAAATTATTCTGTGATAGCTTAACCTTTTCGGCTGACATATTAGCTTTCTCTGAAACTTGGCTTAATTCCTCTGTTTTGGATAATGAAATTCTTTCTAATAACTTTATTTCTTATAGGCTTGATCGTGTTGGTCGACGTGGCGGTGGAGTACTCATTGCTGTCAACTCGAATCTGTGTTCAAGTGTTGTGCCGATTGATCTCCCCTTATGTGTTGAGTTTATTTGCGTCGAAGTTACATGTTCTAACTTTAGCTTATATATCTCTTGTTCATATATTCCTCCAGCTTCTGATAGATCATGATCTACATGCACCATGCTGATGCTTTGCGAACTATTTTTAGTCGTCTTAAAGATCGTGATTTTTTTATAGCTTTAGGTGATTTTAACTTGCCTAACGTTTCTTGGCTTGCTGATGATAATCTATCTTTCTTAATTCCTTCGTCTCAACATGTTTTTCTTGATAGCCTACTTGAATGTCCGCTATATCAGTTGAATTCTTTTCTTAACTCTTCTAAAGAATCCTCGATCTTGTTTTTATCTCTGATCCCACTGTTAGTGCTGTATCACAAACACAGCCCCTAGTGAAGCCTGAAGATACCTATCACCCTACCATTGAAATTACTATTTCTTACCATTCCGTTAATAATTCATTCAATAACATCTCAAATTCTCGTCGTAGATGTTTTCGTAAAACAAATTTTAATCTTCTTAACAGCCTTATTTTCTCTTTTGATTGGTCATTTCTATTTGAGTGCTGTGATATAGATTGTGCAGTAAATTTTTTCTACTCTGCTCTTAATTCTCTAATTGATAAATGCGTTCCTTATGTGAATGTCTCTACCGTCTCCAGTGCGTCAGTCTGGTTCACACGTAGACTCTCTAATCTCCGTAACATTAGGTCGAGATATTTTAAAAGATTTAAAAAAACTGGTTCGCGACTTGACTATGCAAATTATTGTGTAGCCAAATCTCAATTTTGCCTTTTAAATACTCAATGCTACAATAATTATATCGTTCGCTGTAAGGTTGAATTTTATAAGAACCCCAAAAGATTTTATAACTTTGTTAATTCCAAAAGACGCTCTAATTTACTACCTTCCACCTTCAGACTTAATGACCAGACTGCTAATTGTGATTCAGATATTGCAGATCTGTTTGCTAAATTCTTTCAGTCGACTTATTCTTCTACTGCTTCGGATCCCACACCTTATCCCTTCACAATTCCACATTTAAATTGTATGTTTTTTCTTAATATTACTGAAGACTGCATTATCTCTAGCTTGTCATCTATGACGTCTTCCTTCGTTCCCGGGCCTGATAATATACCTAGTTGCATCCTTAAAATGTGTTCGATTTCCCTATCTAAGCCTTTATCTCGGTTATTTTTTATATCGAGTGAGACTTGTCGCTTCCCTGATATTTGGAAGGAGTCTTGATTTTGATTTTATTACTCCGCTTTTTAAAAAGGGTAACAAATCGGATATTTCTAACTACCGTGGCAATTCCAAACTTTCGGCAATACCTAAGCTGTTTGAGAAAATTATTACGTCTTCCCTTCAACACCTATCCAGATCCACTATTTCTGCTTGTCAGCATGGCTTCATGAAAGGTCGTTCGTCGCTTACCAACCTTTTAGAATTGACTACCCTTGTACACCATGGCTTCTGTAAAAAGTGTCAAACTGATGTTATTTATACTGACTTAAGTAAGGCTTTTGAAACGGTTGATCATTCCTTGCTTCTCATGAAACTTAACACCATGGGTTTTTCCCCGAAACTATTGGCTTGGTTAAAGTCGTATCTTATTGGCAGAACCCAAAAGGTGTCTTTTCGTTCCTCGATATCTAAAACTGTTCGAGTTACGTCAGGTGTCCCCCAAGGCAGTCATCTGAGCCCACTGTTATTTACCTTGTTTATAAACGATTTGCCTTTGGCCTTGGCTCATTCACGCGTGCTCATGTTTGCGGATGACGTCAAGATTTGTTATTCATATAATGATCCTTCTTTCCAACAGTACTTGCAATCAGATCTCGATGCGTTCTATGTTTGGTGTCACGTTAATAAATTACACCTTAATGCCTCTAAATGCTCTTTTATGACTTTCAGTCGTTTGTCGCCGTTCCTAGCTCATTACTCTATTAAGTCTGTTCTGTTAGATTGTGTACCATCATTTAAAGACTTAGGCGTTATGTTTGACCCAAAACTTTCTTTTAATATTCATATATCTTCAATTGTTAATAGAGCATGCATTCTTTGCTTCATTAAACGTTGGGCCAAAGCATTTGATGATCCATATGTGACAAAGGTTTTATACACTTCGTTAGTTCGCCATACTCTAGAATATTGCTCACCAGTGTGGAACCCTCAATATGATGTTCACCAGCGTAGTATTGAATCGGTACAGAAGCAATTCCTTAAGTTTGCGTTACGCGGTCTTAATTGGGACCCAAATCTTCGCCTACCTTCTTATTCTGACAGACTTCTTCTTATTAATCTTCCTTCACTTTACAACCGTAGGCTCGTATTTGGGATTCTCTTTCTACATAAAGTAGTCAACGGCGAAGTCAGTTCTACCAATTTACTAGATACGCTATATTTTTGTGTTCCCTCACGTCGGACCAGAAACTTTTTTCCTCTTCACCTTAGTAGATGTCTGACTAACTACTCTCTTCACGAACCTCTTCGTGTTCTTTGCCAATCTTTTAACAACCTTTCTCACCTTATTTCTCCTCATCTATCTGTCACTTCTCTTTGCGCTATACTTTTTAATTATCTACAGCGTAACCACTGAAAGTATTCTGGACTGAATATTGGATTGGCTGCAACTCATCCATGACCACATTGGCTGTGAATCGGGGCAAAACTGGCACCTTGTTGCAAATAAAACACCTCCACCGGGTCGGCGATGTTTAGTTGTGCATAAAGCTAAGCTACCTTCACGAATTAATTTTAATCTGTATTTTAGCTTAAGCTTTTTCGTCGACTGCTGACTTAGTTGACGTAAATAAATAAATAAACAAATAAATAAAAAAATAAATAAGACTCCACCATGACAACCAAACATTCCCAAATCCGGAGGAGCCCCGACTGAACGCATTCGAGGCGCTACAAGAACCAGATGCCGCAATCGACTCGCACTTCGACACCGGAGAGGATGCAGCGGACGAGGCGCCCACCGCAAATATGAATATTGAGTCCAGCATAGAGGCTGGAATACCCAAAGCTGTCGGCGCTGACGAGCATCAGGAAGCCGCGTGTAGTGCACACCCTAGTGGATCCCAAGAAGCAAGATTGCGTGCGAGAATTGCCGAGCTGGAAAGGCAATTACAAATGGTAACAACGCCGGCGACACGTGTGGAGGGTCCGCCATCACACAGCCCTTAACGAATAGGTTAGAATCAGATCGTATAATTAATGCACTGCAGCCACCACTAATAAATACTCGCCCTGAGCTGCCATCGACTAGTGGAACAATGCCATTAATCCCACCAAACACGGTCGGTGGATGGATGGCTAGGAAAATACCGGAACTTCCAGAGTTTTCAGGACTACCAGAAGATTGGCCAATATTTTACTGCGCGTTCACTGAAACAAATAGTGTATATGGATGTACGGACTTGGAGAATAATCAGCGTTTGGTTAAAGCTCTTAAGGGCGACGCCCGTGAAACTGTTAAATCACTGCTTATCCATCCCAAAAATGTGAACGCTGTCATAAACCAATTAAGATTCCGTTATGGGCGTCCGGAGCAGCTTGTACGCAGTCAGCTACAAAGCGTACGTGAAGTTCAGCCGATACAGGAGCACAATTTAGCGAAGATTATTCCATTTGCTACGCGTGTGAGTAACCTGGCTGCGTTTCCACAATCCATCAACGAGAGCCAGCATCTGGCTAATCCAACCCTGATAGATGAACTAACCTCGAAATTGCCGCTGACAAGAGAGAAGGCAAACGACGAGTGCTGCACACGAATTTTGAAAAGGAGATGCGCGTCGAGCAACATGGCCAACTCTGCCCAAACTGTAACGGGTCACATGATATAACCAAATGTGCGGAATTTCGTCTTGCTTCCCCGACTGCGAGATGGAGACTTGTCAAGAAGTACCGTCTATGTTTTTTGTGCTTGAGTCCCGGGCACGTAGTCCGAAAGTGTGTCACCAAATACAGATGCGGTGAATGCGGCCGAGCCCACCATAACCTCCTACATGATTTCGAGTCTAATTACAGGCAGACGTCGCTGTCAAAAGTTAGCCATGGAAGCCCCACGAGAACTCAACCAGTAGTCAACGATGGTAAGCAGCTCTCACCGGAACCAAGGAGCCAACGGTCAACCCAACAGACAGTAGACACGTATGCACTGCTTGACGTAGCATCATCGGTAACCATGATCGATGAAATGCTAATCAAGGATTTGGGAACATCAGGGTGTACATCCAGTTTCGCAGAATAATTCAGTTGTTGACTACCTATTTCATATTTTACGCTAGGTATATTTAGATCATTTTGAATGTTGTCGTTCCGTATGTACCACGGAGCCCCAGTGATTGATCTTAAAATCTTCGACTGCGCCCTTTGTATAATGTCGATATTGCTGGTACTTGCATTTCCCCATAGTACGGCGCTGTAAGTCCAGATGGGTTTCAGTACGGAGTTGTATAGGAGGACTTTATACTCCAGACGTAGAGGGGACCGAGCATTGATGATCCAATGTACGCTACTCGCTTTCAGTTTAAGCTGTGACTTTTTTGCCTCGATGTGCTTGCGCCAAGTTAGTCTTCTGTCTAGGTGGATACCAAGGTAAGTGACATCCGCGGCTTGAGGAATTGGTACGTTGTTTAGCATTATAGCTGGACAGTTCCTTCTGTTAAGCGTAAATGTAACATGTTTGCATTTCTGCTCGTTGACCCGTATACGCCAGGTTGCTAGCCATTCCTCTACCACCTTGAGGTGTTCCTCTAATTTTGCAGAGGCTTGTATTGGGCATTTGGATCTGCTGAGGATTGCCGTGTCATCGGCAAAAGTGGACGTTGTAAGTCCTAAACTCGTTGGTAAGTCTGCAGTGTACAGCAGGTAGAGCAATGGGCCGAGTACACTGCCTTGCGGTACACCAGCTTCGATTTCAAAGTCAGCCGAGACGGAGCCATTACATCTTACAGCGAATTTTCTATTGTAAAGGTAAGATTCCATGAGTTTGTACACCCAACTGTGGGAGTTTCTGCCGGATTTTGAACATTAGACCCTCCAGCCAAACTCTGTCGAAAGCCTGGGCAACGTCGAGAAAGACAGCCGTACAGTAATCTTTTAGTTCGAATGCTGTTCGTATTTCGGATGTTATACGATTGACTTGTTCAATTGTCCCATGTTTTTCGCGGAAGCCGAACTGGTTTGAAGGGATTGTGTTCTCCGATGCCAGAAATGAGTTTAGACGAATCTGCAGGACCTTTTCAAAAAGCTTCGAAAGACATGGCAGCAAACTAATTGGCCTATAGGATGATGGTTGGGTTTTGTCCTTTCCCACTTTAGGAATCATGATGATAGGGGACCTTTTCCATGTTCTTGGGAAGTAGCCAATTCTTATTATAGCGTTGAACATTTTGCAGATGTATTGTATGGCGATGGTAGGGAGTTCTAGGATCATTTTCGGTGTGATTTGGTCATGGCCAGGGGCTTTGTTCGGCGGTTTTGTGGTTTTTAATAACTGCAGTGATCTCATCCGATTGGAGTTCCGAGTACTCACTATCCGTTAATGTGCTCGAAGGAGGAAGTACAAATGAGTTTGATGTTGGATTTGGCTGGAAAACCATTTTAAGATGTGTGGCAAATACGGATGCCCTCTCTTCGTCACTGCGGGCCCATCCACCGGTTGGACCCCTTATTGGTGAAACTGTCTCTGTAGAAGCGCTTAAAGTTGGGTGGGCTTTCCACAGAGGATGTTTAGTGCTGGATGGACTGAGCTTTGCGGCTGGCATGCCTTATGCGAAGTTTTGCTGCTGGTGATCGAGTAACCTGCCATTCTCTTCTTAGACGTCGTTTTTCCGTTACTAATTGTTCTATCCGCCGGTTCGTAGGCCTGGCAGCAGGTTTAGCGTAAGTAGAGGCATGTGGAGTAGATACTCTTGCTGCAGCTCCCATCATCGACTCAAGTGTAGAGACCCACATGTCAATGTCTTCTGCAGCGTCCAGTTTCGGCGAACAGTCAATGTGGGCACTCATGTACATTTTAAATTTAAGCCAATTTGTTTTGTTATTTGTAAGTATATATGGGGGATCAAGTACTTGAGGTATTGTTAACAGTGTGAATAGCACTGGAGAGTGATCGGAGGTTAAATCTAGCAGTGTTTCCGCAGTGATCCGATTACGCGGAATCCTCTTGGTTACTGCGAAATCAATCAAGTCAGGATCTGTGGGCCAATAAGTAGGCCTACCCGGTGAGACGCAATCCATCTTATTGAGTGGGTTGACTATTGTGTTGTACAACTGCTTGCCTTTAGGATTTACCAGGCGAGATCCCCAGTGCGTATGTTTGGCGTTATAGTCCCCTGCTGCAATGAAGCGATCTCCGAGTGTGTTAAAGAATTCGGTGAATTCCTTTTCAGAGATTGAGAAGCGTGGTGGGCAGTACCGGGCAACCAACGTAGTGTTGCCGCACCTGGTTTGGACGGTTATAGCAGTTGCTGTGTTTTATACGGTTTTTGATTAGGATACCAGTCCCGCCATGAGCTTTTTTTTTAGAAGGCATATTTTGGTATTTGAAAATTATTTTTTGATGTTAAATGTGTTTCAAATATCAGCATGACGACGATTTCACTTGAGTCTAGGAATAGTTGCAGTTCATTTTTGTGCTTGGAGACGCCGTTAGCATTCCAAAGACATAGACTTAGGGAAGCCATTATTTATTCTCGATAAGCTTATGGATAAGCAGGTTTTGATTCCGCATCAGTTCCTGCATACAGTTTTGCATGAACGTCATAAAAGCGGTCATGTTTTGATTAAGTGAGATCAATAGGGCCTCTAAACCACTTGGAGTTTGCTGGCCAAGTTCTGTTGCGCTAGGTTGCGGATTCTGTAGATGGTGGAGTGACGGGGTCTCTTTCGCGGGCTCCGTCTGTCCAGTTCGGAGTACACTAGCGAAGGATACACTAAGATTGGTTGTAGCAGGCATGTTAGATGATCTAGCAGCCTTGGCGAAGAATACCTCCGGTGTAGTTTTGGAGGCGTTGAAGGTGATTTTTGGTCCAGCTGGGGGTTTACGCCCGTTTAAGATCCTTGAAGACAGGACATCCTCTGTAGTTGGCTGTGTGGTTCCCTCCACAGTTACTAAATAGTCTTAGTGCGACGTTGTTTCTGTCCTTGGGGCAAATGCCATCTTTATGATGTTCGCCGCAGCCAACACACACTGACCTAAGATTGCAATTGTTAGCGGTGTGGTTGTATTCCTGGCAGTTTTTACAATGAGGTGGTCGGTATCTCTTATGAAGCTCCTCTATGGTGATTCTTCTGTGCAATAGGAGCTGAAGGTTGTAGATTGGATGCACTTCATTTGGCTTCGTCCGCTTTGCATCTGGTTGGAGCTAGATTTTAAAGAGCGGCTGTGCGACTTTATTCCTGTTGATGATGTTGACAACGGACTTAACCGCAAACCCTTTTTCGGCCAAGGCGTCTGCTATTTCTCTGGGTGGGACCGATGGCTCGATCCCCTTTAACACAACCTGGAGCCCTTTACTGTTTTTTAGTTGGTAGGTATAGAAGTTGATGTTAGCATTACGGAGGTACTTTTCGATGATGCGGAAATTGTCCTCAGTTTGGGTTTGACATTTAATTTCTTTTATGTTACCCCTGTTGAGAGGGGTTACAACAAAGTTATTTGCCCCTACTGTTTCTACTAGCTTCGAAATCAAGACGCTGCAGTTGGCTCCACGGATGTATAAAGGGGGTGGTCTAGCCGATTTAACTTTATCTACAGCGCCGGCTTGATCGTCTTGCTGATCGGCAAGAATTTTAAAACGATTCCCGCTTAGAAGTGCTACTCGTTCATTAGGTTTGGTTATTTTTGGCGTATTGCCACTTTTTTTCTTTTGCGGGCTTAGCTTCCGCTTAGTTATTTTAATATATCTATCCATTCCAGTTTGGACAGAAGGCGTTGGGTTTATTGTCGTGGCTGACTCTGGGCGACTTGTCGTTGACGGCTGGAGGCAGGTCAATACTTCGGTAGACGTTGCAGTAGTTGCTGTCAACGAGCTGACGGTGCTGGTCGGTGCAATCGGTGACCCAGTTATCGATATTGATGGAGAAGCACACTGCTCTCTCCACGGTAAATTGCTGTTGATTGCTGAGTGGCTTGCACTTTCGGTGTTATTGCTTACGGTAGCATTCAGTGGGGTCGGCGACACCACCGAAAAGTACGCGTTGTTGCGTTGGACCGAGAGACGTCGCTCACGTTGTTGTTGTACAAGTAGTTCTTGTAGCTGTTGCTGGTGGGGATCGAGAGAGCTTGGGCCCGAATTGGTGGACATGACTTTTCCAGGCTTTCCTGTTGCAACTTAGTATTTATTGCTATTAGAACTAATAGCAATATGATTGTAAATAGGCGTCTCTGTGGTGACTGAGAGCCCTACACAATTTTTGCAAACGCGGTCTTTTTATTTTTTACACTAAATTTTGCGGAGTGCATAAAAAAACACGTCTGCACGCGGCGGCGGTTGAATTGGTAATTGGTATGTAAGTTATAAAATGGCATTAAATAGATTGGAAACTGTTGAAAGAAAAATGGAAACAGTTTGCCCAAGAGTACAAAAGAATGATAAACGATTACATAAATAAAGGATACGCTCGACGTGTAGAGCGAGAAGAAGACACTGCAGTGGGCAGCAGCAAACTCTGGTATTTGCCGCACTTCGCAGTAACGAACCCGAATAAGCCAGGGAAAATTCGGCTAGTCTTTGACGCGGCTGCCAAAGTGGGCAACGTGTCACTGAATTCAGAGCTATTAAAGGGACCACAGCACTATAGGCCGCTTCTTTCTGTTCTATTCCATTTCAGAGAAGGAACTGTTGCGGTCACCGGCGAGATCAAAGAAATGTTTCACCAGGTCTATGTACAGCCCCAGGACCGACGTGCTCAACGGTTCCTGTGGCGGGATGGAGATAGGCAACGAGAAGCTGATGTGTACGAGATGCAGGTGATGACCTTTGGAGCTGCCTGTTCCCCAAGTGCCTCACATCATGTCATGACGCTAAATGCGCTGCGTCATCAACAAACAGAACCACGTGCGGTCAAAGCTATAACAGACTATCATTATGTGGATGATTATGTGGACAGTTTCGCCACTGAGGGCGAAGCTATATCAGTCTTTGCCAGGGTCAGAGACATACATAAGACTTGAGGATTTGAGCTACGCCTACTCCAATCCAACTCACCTAAGGTTGTGGAGTCCTTAGGCCATGAAGGCGCCACCGACACAGTTGGGTGGGCCGAAGCAGAGGAGATAATTCTTGGACTGTATTCGCAGCCAGCGACCGATGAATTTAGGTTCAATGTAAAGTACCAGAGGATCAAGGAGGATGTGCCTACCAAGAGGCAATTCCTCAGTTTAATCATCTCAACGTTCGACCCAATGGGGTTCCTGAGTTGTTTCACCATCACCGCCAAGTTATTACTACGCGAGATTTGGCGAAGGAATGTTTTATGGGATGAACCATTACCAAAGGAACCTAACAGCGCCTTCCAGAAATGACGCAGAAATGGTGAAGTCAATACAATTACATGTTTTTACTGACGCCAGTGAGTCGGCGTACGCGACTGTGCCCTACTGGAGGGCCACATACCAAAATGGGGATGTACGGGTGTGCTTCGTTAGTGAAAAAACAAAATGCGCTCCGATGAGAACCATGTCAGTTTCACGACTGCAGGCAGCAGTGCTGGGTACGCGCTTAATGAACGCTGTGAAGAGCGGACACTGCATGGAGGCGGAAGATGCTATTTTATGGACAGACGCCAAGACGGTGCTGCGTTGGATAGGTAGCACTCACAGACGTTATAAGCAGTTCTTCGGTAACGGAGTTACCGAAATCTTCCGAAATCCACAGATGCCTCCCAGTAGAGATGGGTCCCTACCGCAGACAACGTGGCGGATGAGGCGACAAGGCCACAAGGACAAGCTGACTTTAGCCAGAAATCACGATGGATGTGCGGGCCTAAATTCCTACAGCAACCAAAGGATTTGTGGCCCCAATCAACTACCGATTTGACAGTCATTGAGGTTGCAGCCGATGTCGAAAAGTCACCGTGTGAGTTTGCCTTGGTGGTTGCTAACGATAAATTTATAGAATTTCAGAGATTCTCGGAGTACAACCGACTGTTGAGGACTATGACTTGGGTCCTCAGGTACGTGTATCGATGCCGTCGTCAGCAACGTGAACATGGGGAATATGGATTGACTGCAGCTGAATGTTCGGAAGCTGAACTCGTCTTGGTTCGTGTTGCTCAAAGGGAAGCGTTCCCAGACGAGTTGCACCGTCTATGTGTAAACAGACCAGTCCAGCCGGCGAGTGAACTGAAGGGACTGCTACCCTACCTTGACGACTCGGCGATTATACGCGCATCTGGGAGAGTCGATGCGGCCCTGTGTTTACCGTATGGCGCGAGAAGACCCATCATTCTCTCGCATAGGCACCCACTGACGGATTTAATCGCTCGTCACTACCATGTAAGGATGAAACATCAGAATGTAAACGCAACGATCACTGAGATCCGCACGAAGTTCTGGATAACGAAAGCGCGCCGGGTATTGCAGAGGGTTATCTGGAACTGTGGCGTGTGCCAACTCCAGCGTGCCAATCCTACCCCACCCTTGATGGGCCCGTTGCCTGAAGATCGCTTAATGCCAGGAGGATGGCCATTTGAATATACTGGTCTTGACTATTTCAGACCATTACTTGTTACTGTGGGTCGACGCCAAAAGAAGAGATGGGTGGCTCTATTCACTTGTCTGCGAACTAGAGCGATCCACCTGGAGCTAGCCCACGATCTGTCAACAGACTCCTGCATACTTGCGATGAGGAATTTTATGTGCCGCCGAGGACCAGTAACTAACCTACGTAGTGACAATGGGGAGAACTTCATCGGCGTAGATAGAGAAGCCAAACGGTTTACCGACGTTTTTGAAGCAGACAAGATCCAGGATGAGCTTGCTACCCGTTGTGTGCAGTGGATCTTTAACTGCCCTCTCAACCCCGCGGAGGGAGAAGTCTGGGAGAGGATGGTCCAATGCGTAAAAAGGGTCTTGGCTCATACGGTAAAGGAGGTGGCCCCAAAGGAACACGTAGTGCAAAGTTTGCTCATTGAGGCCGAGAACATTGTGAACTCGAGGCCGCTGACCCATCTGCCAATTTCAATTGACCAAGAGGCACCTTTGACGCCCAACGACCTACTGAAAGGGGCGTCCAACATTCCTGATACGCCGACGGAGAGTAAGGAGTTGCCTAAACCGTGTGAAACCAGGAAACAATGGCGCATGGCACGACTACTGAGGGACCGGTTCTGGAAGCGGTGGGTTCATGCATACCTACCGACCCTCGTGCGTCGCGAGAAATGGTGCGCGCGCACCCAGCCGATAAGCAAAGATGATGTCGTCTACATCTGTGACCCTGCAATGCCACGACGAGAATGGAGCAAGGGAATAGTCGAGGAGGTATACACTGGAGTAGATGGGATACCTCGGCGAGCAGCTGTAAGAGTCGCCGATGGAAATAAAGTTCACAGAATAGTACGTCCCGTCTCCAGACTAGCGGTCTTTGATGTGATGCAGTCGCTTCACGTGGGCGGGGATATCGCGGGACGGGAATTGATCACAGAATAATTAGCAGCGGAGTGACAGTCACCGTCTAGCTATAGCCGTTAGTATCTAGTATTTTATATTTAAGTTATTTGGCGGTTAACGAATATGGCCATACTGTGAAAACATGGAGTAAAAGTTTAGCTTCCGCATGTTTTTTTCTCTCTTGTTGTGTAAGCCGAGAAGGACACACTGCGGTAAGATTAGGCAAAAATTGAAAAGCATAACGTGAGCGACCACGTATTGCTAAAGAATGAAGAGCGACATCAAACTAAGCTTGATGCAAAGTTTAAAGGTCCGTTTGAGGTAGTTGAAGTCCTAGACGGAGAAAGATATTTATTAAAATTATTGACAAGCGAGCGAACGTATAAATATTCGCATGAATTTTTAAGAGCAGTACCTAATAGTCAGCTCTCTGAAGACTTAGGTGAAGATAGAGATAGTATGATGGATAAGGTGTCTGATCCTTTCGATGTTATTAATGAAAATGATGGCACAAGAGAGAGGGAAATGAAGACCGCACCGTAGCAGAAGGACTTGCTATGGCGGGGGTCAAGACCGCACCATAGCAGAAGGACTTGCTATGGCGGGGGTCGAGAGAGAATATGTAAAATTAGATTAGATTTGAATTAATAGTATTGTATTAAAGGAACTACACTAATACTCTATTATATAAGTTATGATAAGGTGTAAAAGGATCTACACTATTGTGAAGTTTGATAAGTTATAAACAATGTACTATAAATGAAGAAAATGAAATTGAGAAGATACGTTAAACTAAGAGAGAGATGAAATGTACTTGATTTAGATTAAGTTAAGACCTGTAAAAAGATGATTAATATGGCGGTAATATTTTTACCACCACGAGGACGTGTAGTTTGTCAGAACAGCCGAGTCTATGATGATTGTTATGGTAGCAATTGTCTTTACCTACACAAAGACGTGTAGTTTATCAGAATGGCCGTGTCGGAGAATAAATCAAAGCCTACTATGTTGTTTTTAGAATTATCAGGTGTCAATAAATCAAAGCCTTCTATGGTGCTTTGAGAATTGTCAGGTGTCAGTGCATTGTGTAATTTACAACACTGCCGTGCAGCGTTTGCAGACTGACACCTAAGATGGGGAGTTAACAGGCCTAAGCAACATGTTGACTAATAAATGTCGCCAAAGTACGAGAACTATCATCATGTGAGGTCCTATATAAGACGGGGCATTGGGCTCAGAAAAGTCAGTAATAGTTCCCCGGTCCGGAACTAACAAATACAGTTCAGTGCAAAGTAGTCAAGTGAAGTCTAAATAAAAGAACAGTCTAAATAAAAGACGGATGCGCTGCTAGGGACTTCAACAAAGATTTTGATATCAGAAGTGGGATTGCCTCCACACCATAGCAATCCTGATGACCGCATGTGTTTCATTTTGGAGTCGCAACATCGCAGTGATGGAGATCATTAAGGCAGTAAGAAATGAACGCGTGGAACAGAAAGGTACCGCTCCGATAGTCCTGCCAAAGTTTAATGCTGATGCCGCAGGATCAAGCGCCTTTGGCTGGTGCTCTGCAATGAACCTCATCTTAGAAGAAAACTCTTTAGAGGGCAGCCCACATCTCATGGCTCTAAGCAAATCACTAGAAGGCAGTGCATCCAACTGGCTTCCTCAAATATCCTTACCTGGTATGGTATGGCCCCAATTTAAGAAAATGTTTCTGCGTCATTTTGAAGGCACCGAAGATGGAGAGTGCTTGTCATTGTACGGAAGCCGATTCTTAATGTCACTTCTGTCGAAATGGAATGGAATGACTATGGAGCAAGTCACGACAGTGGTTCTGGCTCACGTTGAGCCCAAGGTGCATTGAACTATTTTTACAACGGACACCAAGACGCGAGGGGAAATGCAAGTCGAATTAAAGACGTTTTCTATTCGCAAGACTGCCTCTTCTCCAGAGCAGAAGAGAAAGACAATTATTTGCTTCAAGTGCCATGGAGTGAGGCATTTCGCCTCATCTTGCCCAAAAAGACGAATGCCGGGAAACGACAAGGTGTACGAGAAGTGTGTAAACATTTGCACAGTTTCTCCACCATCAGGAACAATAAGTTAATGCGGTGAGTCCGTTCCTTTTTGTTTTGATTCTCGATCTAAGTGTTGCTTGATAAAGAAAAGTGCTGTCGATAAATTTAAGGGAAAAAGAATGAACAATATTGTAAAACTTAACGGCATAAGTAACGAACTCATTCATAGTACACAGCCAGTTTTAACTAATATAAATGTAAAACCATACCATTCAGAGGTTTTGATGCATGTTATTATGGATAGATTTTTACAATACGGTGTGTTGATTGGCCGTGAAATTCTTAGCCAGGGTTTTGGCGTAACAATGGACGCTGAGAACTTGCAAATTTTTAAAACAAAAATAGTCCAACTAACTAGTTTAGTCGGATATGAGGATGCCATCAAAGAGAGTATCTGGGCTATTAAATAAGTAATGGAGAAACTGTGTGTCAAACTTCCGACAATTTGTACCGAAATTTTTAGAGATCGTAAAACTTGTATCTTCTTACGTCAAAGAAAAATACGGATTTTGTTTGGAGATAATAACTGTTTTGACGGATGCTCCAGTCCTAATTATATTTGATCCAAAACACGCAATAGAGATGCACACAGATACTAGTTTTGTTAGCCAACATGGAGCAACATTGCTGCATAGAATTGATGACAAACCCCATGTGGTGGAATATTACAGCAAATGCACGTCTTCTGCCGAATCGAAGTACCACTCCTACGAGTTGGAGACGTCGGCAGTTGTTAACGCCATTAAACACTTCAGTCATTATCTCCAGGGACGAAAATTCGTAGTATAATTACTAAGTTAGATTTAACCCCAAGAGTACATAGGTGGTGGGCGTTTTTACTTGAATGGCACATGTGGTCTTTTTTTTCCCGAAATCCAGTGCCAAAAAAAAAGTAAGGTACTGAGTAAAATACCCGAAATGCGTGCTCACTTGACTGAAATAATCGACAACTGGTTGATTTCGGAGCAACAACGTGATTCAGAGATACTTGGCATATCTACTAAATTAAAAAATAATGAAATTTTGACAAAACATGAATTACGGAAGGGAATTTTGCATTGGAAAATACAACGCAACGGAAAAACCAAATGCTTACCGGTAATACCAAGAACTTTCAGATGGGCAATAATAAATCATGTGCACGAATCAATAATGCATCTAGGCTGGGAGAAGACGTTGGATAAGGTTTATCATTACTAGTTTGGTAATATGTAAAAAAATGTGTCCGTAGATTTGTAGAAAACTGCATCACGTGCAAATTATCAAAACCGCCTGTTTGGAAAATACAGGCAGAGATGCATCCTATTCCCAAGATAGACATACCATGGCATACGGTACATATTGACATAACTGTTGAAATGAGTAGGAAAAATGATCTGAAAGAATACGTAATAGTAATAGATGCATTTACGAAATTTGTGAATTTTTATCCCCGCTGAATATAAATACAAAAAGCTGTATTAAGGCCCTAAAATCAGTCGTATCCTTGTTTGGGTTGCCTACTCGTATAATAGCTGACCAAGGTCGATGTTTTCGAGTGTAGGTTTTCGGGAATTCTGTTCGTCTCAAAAGTTTAATTTACACTTAATTGCCACAGGTGCCTGTAGGGCAAATGGACAAGTTGATAGAGTCATGAGCACACTTAAAAATATGTTGGCCGCTGTAGAAACCAGTCAAACATCGTGGCAGGATGCGTTGGCTGGTGTTCAACTTAAAGAAGCTAGACCTATTGGTTTGTTAGCCAGAGAAGAAAGAAAGAAAACATGCTAAACATAATATGGAAAACAATGCACGATACGATAAACATAGCTTCGACAAAAATAAGGCAAAAATTGTAAAGCATAACGTGGGCGACCACGTATTGCTAAATAATGAAGAGCGACATCAAACTAAGCTTGATCCAAAGTTTAAAGGTCCGTTTGAGGTAGTTGAAGTCCTAGACGGAGATAGATATTTATTAAAAATCAATGACGTATAAAAATTCGCATGAACTTTCAAGAGCAGTACCTAATGGTCTGGTCTCTGAAGACTTAGGTGAAGATAGAGATAGTATAAGGGATAAGGTGTCTGATCCTTTCGATGTTATTAATGAAAATGATGGCACAAGTGATGTGTTAGAGTCCCGAGAGGGAAAATTAAGACCGCACCATAGCAGAAGGATTTGCTATGGCGGGGGTCAAGACCGCACCATAACAGAAGCACTTGTTATGGCGGGGGGTCGAGAGAGAATATGTAAAATTAGATTAGATTTGAATTAATAGTATTGTGTTAAAGGAACTACACTAATACTCTATTATATAAGAAATGATAAGGTGTAAAAGGATCCACACTATCGTAAAGTTTGATAAGTTATAAACAATGTACTATAAATGAAGAAAATGAAATTGAGAAGAAACGTTAAACTAAGAGAGAGATGAAATGTTCTTGATTTAGATAATAAAGTTAAGACCTGTAAAAAGATGATTAATATGGCGGTAATATTTTTACCACCACGAGGACGTGGACGTAGACAGCCGTGTCTAAGATGATTGTTATGGTAGCAATTGTCTTTACCTACACAAAGACGTGTAGTTTATAAGAATGGCCGTGTCGGAGAATAAATCAAAGCCTACTATGTTGTTTTTAGAATTATCAGGTGTCAATGAATCAAAGCCTTCTATGGAGCTTTTAGAATTGTCAGGTGTCAGTGCATTGTGTAATTCACAACACTGCCGTGCAGCGTTTGCAGACTGACACCTAAGATGGGGAGTTTACAGGCCTAAACAACATGTTGACTAATAAATGTCGCCAAAGTACGAGAACTGTCATCATGTGAGGTCCTATATAAGACGGGGCATTGGGCTCAGAAAAGTCAGTAATAGCTATCCCCGGTCCGGACTAACAAATACAGTTCAGTGCAAAGCAGTCAGGTGAAGTCTAAATAAAAGAACAGTCTAAATAAAAGAAGGATGCCCTGCTAGGGACTTCACCAGGGATTTCGACATCAGAAGTGGAATCGCCTCCACACCATAGCAATCCTGATGACCGCATGTGTTTCATTTTGGAGTCGCAACATCGCAGTGATGGAGATCATTAAGGCAGTAAGAAATGAACGCGTGGAACAGAAAGGTACCGGTCCGATAGTCCTGCCAAAGTTTAATGCTGATGCCGCAGGATCAAGCGCCTTTGGCTGGTGCTCTGCAATGGACCTCATCTTAGAAGAAAACTCTTTAGAGGGCAGCGCACATCTCATGGCTCTAAGCAAATCACTAGAAGGCAGTGCATCCAACTGGCTTCCTCAAATATCCTTACCTGGTATGGTATGGCCCCAATTTAAGAAAATGTTTCTGCATCATTTTGAAGGCACCGAAGATGGAGAGTGCTTGTCATTGTACGGAAGCCGATTGTTAACGTCACTTCTGTCGAAATGGAATGGAATGACTATGGAGCAAGTCATGTCAGTGGTTTTGGCTCACGTTGAGCCCCAGGTGCAGTGAACTACTTTTAAAACGGACATCAAGACACGAGAGGAAATGCAAGTCGAATTAAAGGTTTTCTATTCGCAAGAGACGGAACCATTTCAATCCGGGAATCCAGGCATCAGACTGCCTCTTCTCCAGAGCAGAAGAGAAAGACAATTATTTGCTTCAAGTGCCATGGAGTGAGGCATTTCGCCTCATCTTGCCCAAAAAGACGAATGCCGGGAAACGACAAGGTGTACGAGAAGTGTGTAAACATTTGCACAGTTTCTCCACAATCAGGAACAATAAGTTAATGCGGTGAGTCCGTTCCTTTTTGTTTTGATTCTCGATCTAAGTGTTGCTTGATAAAGAAAAGTGCTGTCGATAAATTTAAGGGAAAAAGAATGAACAATATTGTAAAACTTAACGGTATAAGTAACGAACTCATTCATAGTACACAGCCAGTTTTAACTAATATAAATGTAAAACCATACCATTCAGAGGTTTTGATGCATGTTATTATGGACAGATTTTTACAATACGGTGTGTTGATTGGCCGTGAAATTCTTAGCCAGGGTTTTGGCGTAACAATGGACGCTGAGAACTTGCAAATTTTTAAAACAAAAATAGTCCAACTAACTAGTTGATTCGGATATGAGGATGCCATCAAAGAGAGTATCTGGGCTATTAAATAAGTAATGGAGAAACTGTGTGTCAAACTTCCGACAATTTGCACCGAAATTTTTAGAGATCGTAAAACTTGTATCTTCTTACGTCAAAGAAAAATACGGATTTTGTTTGGAGACCAGAGCACGAGCAAATCCGATCAAAGATAATAACTGTTTTGACGGATGCGTCAGAACTAATTATATTTGATCCAAAACACGCAATAGAGATGCACACAGATACTAGTTTTGTTAGCCAACATGGAGCAACATTGCTGCATAGAATTTATGACAAACCCCATGTGGTGGAATATTACAGCAAATGCACGTCTTCTGCCGAATCGAAGTACCACTCCTACGAGTTGGAGACGTCGGCAGTTGTTAACGCAATTTAACACTTCCGTCATTATCTCCAGGGCAGAAAATTCGTAGTATAATTACTAAGTTAGATTTAACCCCAAGAGTACATAGGTGGTAGGCGTTTTTACAATCATTTGATTTGAATGGCACATGTGGAATTTCTTTCCCGAAATCCAGTGCCAAAAAAAGTAAGGTACTGAGTAAAATACCTGAAATGCGTGCTCACTTGACTGAGGTAATCGAAAACTGGTTGATTTCGGGGCAACAACGTGATTCAGAGATACTAGGCATATCTACTAAATTAAAAAATAATGAACTGCCAGAAAATTTAGACAAAACATGAATTACGGAAGGTAATTTTGCATTGGAAAATACAACGCAACGGAAAAACAAAATGTTTACCAAATGCTGGGAGAAGACGTTGGATAAGGTTTATCATTACTAGTTTGGTATTATGTACAAATATGTCCGTAGATTTGTAGAAAAATGCATCACATGCAAATTATCAAAACCGCCTGTTTGGAAAATACAGGCAGAGATGCATCCTATTCCCAAGATAGACATACCATGGCATACGGTACATATTGACATAACTGTTAAAATGAGTAGTGTCGCAGGACGGGAATTGATCACCGAATAATTAGCAGCGGATGACAGTCACCGTCTAGCTATAGCAGTTAGTTTCTAGTATTTTATATTTAAGTTATTTGGCGCTTAACGAATATGGCCATACTGTGAAAACATGGAGTAAAAGTTTAGCTTCCGCATGTTCTTTCTCTCTTGTTGTGTAAGCCGAGAAGGACACACTGCGGTAAGATTAGCTTCTAATTACTTATACACATATAGCTTTAATATTAATATTTATAGAATAAAACATCCAATGAATTACCTTTGAACGAGATGCGTTTGAATTTAAAACAGCGGTTGTTAAATGCAACTTTCGGTAGAGAGAGCGACATCTTTTATTCGCAGTCCTGTAGACAGTCTATAGAACGTTGCAGTTGGCGACGGATTTGAGTGTCACCACAGTGGGTGACAAAGCTAAGGAACTGATAATAACCAGAGTGGGTTATATGTGCAGTCCTAATGGATGGACTATTGAGCGTCGCAATTGGCGGTGAAACTAAGAATAACCACAGTGGGTTATATGTGCAGTCCTATTGGATGGACTATTGAACGTCGCAACTGGCGACGGAGCTGGATGTCACCACAGTGGGTGTCAAAGCTAAGGAACTAATAATAACTACAGTGGGGTATATGTGCAGTCCTATTGGATGGACTATTGGACGTCGCAACTGGCGACCGAGCTGGGTGTCACCACAGTGGTTGTCAAAGCTAAGGAACTAATAATAACCACAGTGGGTTATATGTGCAGTCCTATTGGATGGACTATTGAGCGTCGCAATTGGCGGTGAAACTAAGAATAACCACAGCGGGTTATAAGTGCAGTCCTATCGGACGGACTCTTGAAGATCGCAACTGGCGACAGAATTAAGAATAACCAGTGGGTTATATGTGCAGTCCTATTTGACGGACTGCTGAGCGTCGCAACTGGCGACGAAATTAAGAATCACCACAGTTGGTGATACCGCCTAGTAAAGGGACGAATCAACGTCAAACGTGGTGACATACATTGCTGAAGTTACTGCTGGAATCACCAAAGTGGATGATAAGACTCCACCATGACAACCAAACATTCCCCAATCCGGAGGAGCCCCGACTGAACGCATTCGATGCGCTACAAGAACCAGATGCCGCAATCGACTCGCACTTCGACACCGGAAAGGATGCAGCGGACGAGGCGCCCACCGCAAATATGAATATTGAGTCCAGCATAGAGGCTGGAATACCCAAAGCTGTCGGCGCTGACGAGCATCAGGAAGCCGCGTGTAGTGCACACCCTAGTGGATCCCAAGAAGCAAGATTGCGTGCGAGAATTGCCGAGCTGGAAAGGCAATTACAAATGGTAACAACGCCGGCGACACGTGTGGAGGGTCCGCCATCACACAGCCCTTAACGAATAGGTTAGAATCAGATCGTATAATTAATGCACTGCAGCCACCACTAATAAATACTCGCCCTGAGCTGCCATCGACTAGTGGAACAATGCCATTAATCCCACCAAACACGGTCGGTGGATGGATGGCTAGGAAAATACCGGAACTTCCAGAGTTTTCAGGACTACCAGAAGATTGGCCAATATTTTACTGCGCGTTCACTGAAACAAATAGTGTATATGGATGTACGGACTTGGAGAATAATCAGCGTTTGGTTAAAGCTCTTAAGGGCGACGCCCGTGAAACTGTTAAATCACTGCTTATCCATCCCAAAAATGTGAACGCTGTCATAAACCAATTAAGATTCCGTTATGGGCGTCCGGAGCAGCTTGTACGCAGTCAGCTACAAAGCGTACGTGAAGTTCAGCCGATACAGGAGCACAATTTAGCGAAGATTATTCCATTTGCTACGCGTGTGAGTAACCTGGCTGCGTTTCCACAATCCATCAACGAGAGCCAGCATCTGGCTAATCCAACCCTGATAGATGAACTAACCTCGAAATTGCCGCTGACAAGAGAGAAGGCAAACGACGAGTGCTGCACACGAATTTTGAAAAGGAGATGCGCGTCGAGCAACATGGCCAACTCTGCCCAAACTGTAACGGGTCACATGATATAACCAAATGTGCGGAATTTCGTCTTGCTTCCCCGACTGCGAGATGGAGACTTGTCAAGAAGTACCGTCTATGTTTTTTGTGCTTGAGTCCCGGGCACGTAGTCCGAAAGTGTGTCACCAAATACAGATGCGGTGAATGCGGCCGAGCCCACCATAACCTCCTACATGATTTCGAGTCTAATTACAGGCAGACGTCGCTGTCAAAAGTTAGCCATGGAAGCCCCACGAGAACTCAACCAGTAGTCAACGATGGTAAGCAGCTCTCACCGGAACAAAGGAGCCAACGGTCAACCCAACAGACAGTAGACACGTATGCACTGCTTGACGAAGCATCATCGGTAACCATGATCGATGAAATGCTAATCAAGGATTTGGGAACATCAGGGTGTACATCCAGTTTCGCAGAATAATTCAGTTGTTGACTACCTATTTCATATTTTACGCTAGGTATATTTAGATCATTTTGAATGTTTGTCGTTCCGTATGTACCACGGAGCCCCAGTGATTGATCTTAAAATCTTCGACTGCGCCCTTTGTATAATGTCGATATTGCTGGTACTTGCATTTCCCCATAGTACGGCGCTGTAAGTCCAGATGGGTTTCAGTACGGAGTTGTATAGGAGGACTTTATACTCCAGACGTAGAGAGGACCGAGCATTGATGATCCAATGTACGCTACTCGCTTTCAGTTTAAGCTGTGACTTTTTTGCCTCGATGTGCTTGCGCCAAGTTAGTCTTCTGTCTAGGTGGATACCAAGGTAAGTGACATCCGCTGCTTGAGGACTTGGTACGTTGTTTAGCATTATAGCTGGACAGTTTCTTCTGTTAAGCGTAAATGTAACATGTTTGCATTTCTGCTCGTTGACCCGTATACGCCAGGTTGCTAGCCATTCCTCTACCACCTTGAGGTGTTCCTCTAATTTTGCAGAGGCTTGTATTGGGCATTTGGATCTGCTGAGGATTGCCGTGTCATCGGCAAAAGTGGACGTTGTAAGTCCTAAACTCGTTGGTAAGTCTGCAGTGTACAGCAGGTAGAGCAATGGGCCGCACCAGCTTCGATTTCAAAGTCAGCCGAGACGGAGCCATTACATCTTACAGCGAATTTTCTATTGTAAAGGTAAGATTCCATGAGTTTGTGGGTGTACTGTGGGAGTTTCTGCCGGATTTTGAACATTAGACCCTCCAGCCAAACTCTGTCGAAAGCCTGGGCAACGTCGAGAAAGACAGCCGTACAGTAATCTTTTAGTTCGAATGCTGTTCGTATTTCGGATGTTATACGATTGACTTGTTCAATTGTCCCATGTTTTTCGCGGAAGCCGAACTGGTGTGAAGGGATTGTGTTCTCCGATGCCAGAAATGAGTTTAGACGAATCTGCAGGACCTTTTCAAAAAGCTTCGAAAGACATGGCAGCAAACTAATTGGCCTATAGGATGATGGTTGGGTTTTGTCCTTTCCCACTTTAGGAATCATGATGATAGGGGACCTTTTCCATGTTCTTGGGAAGTAGCCAATTCTTATTATAGCGTTGAACATTTTGCAGATGTATTGTATGGCGATGGTAGGGAGTTCTAGGATCATTTTCGGTGTGATTTGGTCATGGCCAGGGGCTTTGTTCGGCGGTTTTGTGGTTTTTAATAACTGCAGTGATCTCATCCGATTGGAGTTCCGAGTACTCACTATCCGTTAATGTGCTCGAAGGAGGAAGTACAAATGAGTTTGATGTTGGATTTGGCTGGAAAACCATTTTAAGATGTGTGGCAAATACGGATGCCCTCTCTTCGTCACTGCGGGCCCATCCACCGGTTGGACCCCTTATTGGTGAAACTGTCTCTGTAGAAGCGCTTAAAGTTGGGTGGGCTTTCCACAGAGGATGTTTAGTGCTGGATGGACTGAGCTTTTCTATGTATTTCCTTTGAGCCCAGATTTCCTTTTGTCTTAACTCCTTGGAGAGGTTGCGGCTGGCATGCCTTATGCGAAGTTTTGCTGCTGGTGATCGAGTAACCTGCCATTCTCTTCTTAGACGTCGTTTTTCCGTTACTAATTGTTCTATCCGCCGGTTCGTAGGCCTGGCAGCAGGTTTAGCGTAAGTAGAGGCATGTGGAGTAGATACTCTTGCTGCAGCTCCCATCATCGACTCAAGTGTAGAGACGCACATGTCAATGTCCTCTGCAGCGTCCAGTTTCGGCGAACAGTCAATGTGGGCACTCATGTACATTTTAAATTTAAGCCAATTTGTTTTGTTATTTGTAAGTATATATGGGGGATCAAGTACTAGATATTGTTAACAGTGTGAATAGCACTGGAGAGTGATCGGAGGTTAAATCTAGCAGTGTTTCCGCAGTGATCCGATTACGCGGAATCCTCTTGGTTACTGCGAAATCAATCAAGTCAGTCACTTTCTGTGGATCTGTGGGCCAATAAGTAGGCCTACACGGTGAGACGCAATCCATCTTATTGAGGGGGTTGACTATTGTGTTGTACAACTGCTTGCCTTTAGGATTTACCAGGCGAGATCCCCAGTGCGTATGTTTGGCGTTATAGTCCCCTGCTGCAATGAAGCGATCTCCGAGTGTGTTAAAGAATTCGGTGAATTCCTTTTCAGAGATTGAGAAGCGTGGTGGGCAGTACAGGGCAACCAACGTAGTGTTGCCGCACCTGGTTTGGACGGTTATAGCAGTTGCTGTGTTTTATACGGTTTTGGATTAGGATACCAGTCCCGCCATGAGCTTTTTTTTTAGAAGGCATATTTTGGTATTTGAAAATTATTTTTTGATGTTAAATGTGTTTCAGATATCAGCATGACGTCGATTTCACTTGAGTCTAGGAATAGTTGCAGTTCATTTTTGTGCTTGGAGACGCCGTTAGCATTCCAAAGACATAGACTTAGGGAAGCCATTATTTATTCTCGATAAGCTTATGGATAAGCAGGTTTTGATTCCGCATCAGTTCCTGCATACAGTTTTGCATGAACGTCATAAAAGCGGTCATGTTTTGATTGAGTGAGATCAATAGGGCCTGGAGTTTGCTGGCCAAGTTCTGTTGCGCTAGGTTGCGGATTCTGTAGATGGCGGAGTGACGGGGTCTCTTTCGCGGGCTCCGTCTGTCCAGTTCGGAGTACACTAGCGAAGGATACACTAAGATTGGTTGTAGCAGGCATGTTAGATGATCTAGCAGCCTTGGCGAAGAATACCTCCGGTGTAGTTTTGGAGGCGTTGAAGGTGATTTTTGGTCCAGCTGGGGGTTTACGCCCGTTTAAGATCCTTGAAGACAGGACATCCTCTGTAGTTGGCTGTGTGGTTCCCTCCACAGTTACTAAATAGTCTTAGTGCGACGTTGTTTCTGTCCTTGGAGCAAATGCCATCTTTATGATGTTCGCCGCAGCCAACACACACTGACCTAAGATTGCAATTGTTAGCGGTGTGGTTGTATTCCTAGCAGTTTTTACACTGAGGTGGTTGGTATCTCTTATGAAGCTCCTCTATGGTGATTCTTCTGTGCAATAGGAGCTGAAGGTTGTAGATTGGATGCACTTCATTTGGCTTCGTCCGCTTTGCATCTGGTTGGAGCTAGATTTTAAAGAGCGGCTGTGCGACTTTATTCCTGTTGATGATGTTGACAACGGATTTAACCGCAAACCCTTTTTCGGCCAAGGCGTCTGCTATTTCTCGGGGTGGGACCGATGGCACGATCCCCTTTAACACAACCTGGAGCCCTTTACTGTTTTTTAGTTGGTAGGTATAGAAGTTGATGTTAGCATTACGGAGGTACTTTTCGATGATGCGGAAATTGTCCTCAGTTTGGGTTTGACATTTAATTTCTTTTATGTTACCCCTGTTGAGAGGGGTTACAACAAAGTTATTTGCCCCTACTGTTTCTACTAGCTTCGAAATCAGGACGCTGCAGTTGGCTCCACGGATGTATAAAGGGGGTGGTCTAGCCGATTTTTTAAACGATTCCCGCTTAGAAGTGCTACTCGTTCATTTGTTTTGGTTATTTTCGGCGTATTGCCACTTTTTTTCTTTTGCGGGCTTAGCTTCCGCTTAGTTATTTTAATATATCTATCCATTCCAGTTTGGACAGAAGGCGTTGGGTTTATTGTCGTGGCTGACTCTGGGCGACTTGTCGTTGACGGCTTGAGGCAGATCAATACTTCGGTAGACGTTGCAGTAGTTGCTGTCAACGAGCTGACGGTGCTGGTCGGTGCAATCGGTGACCCAGTTATCGATATTGATGGAGAAGCACACTGCTCTCTCCACGGTAAATTGCTGTTGATTGCTGAGTGGCTTGCACTTTCGGTGTTATTGCTTACGGTAGCATTCAGTGGGGTCGGCGACACCACCGAAAAGTACGCGTTGTTGCGTTGGACCGAGAGACGTCGCTCACGTTGTTGTTGTACAAGTAGTTCTTGTAGCTGTTGCTGGTGGGGATCGAGAGAGCTTGGGCCCGAATTGGTGGACATGACTTTTCCAGGCTTTCCTGTTGCAACTTAGTATTTATTGCTATTAGAACTAATAGCAATATGATTGTAAATAGGCGTCTCTGTGGTGACTGAGAGCCCTACACAATTTTTGCAAACGCGGTCTTTTTATTTTTTACACTAAATTTTGCGGAGTGCATAAAAAAACACGTCTGCACGCGGCGGCGGTTGAATTGGTAATTGGTATGTAAGTTATAAAATGGCATTAAATAGATTGGAAACTGTTGAAAGAAAAATGGAAACAGTTTGCCCAAGAGTACAAAAGAATGATAAACGATTACATAAATAAAGGATACGCTCGACGTGTAGAGCGAGAAGAAGACACTGCAGTGGGCAGCAGCAAACTCTGGTATTTGCCGCACTTCGCAGTAACGAACCCGAATAAGCCAGGGAAAATTCGGATAGTCTTTGACGCGGCTGCCAAAGTGGGCAACGTGTCACTGAATTCAGAGCTATTAAAGGGACCACAGCACTATAGGCCGCTTCTTTCTGTTCTATTCCATTTCAGAGAAGGAACTGTTGCGGTCACCGGCGAGATCAAAGAAATGTTTCACCAGGTCTATGTACAGCCCCAGGACCGACGTGCTCAACGGTTCCTGTGGCGGGATGGAGATAGGCAACGAGAAGCTGATGTGTACGAGATGCAGGTGATGACCTTTGGAGCTGCCTGTTCCCCAAGTGCCTCACATCATGTCATGACGCTAAATGCGCTGCGTCATCAACAAACAGAACCACGTGCGGTCAAAGCTATAACAGACTATCATTATGTGGATGATTATGTGGACAGTTTCGCCACTGAGGGCGAAGCTATATCAGTCTTTGCCAGGGTCAGAGACATACATAAGACTTGAGGATTTGAGCTACGCCGACTCCAATCCAACTCACCTAAGGTTGTGGAGTCCTTAGGCCATGAAGGCGCCACCGACACAGTTGGGTGGGCCGAAGCAGAGGAGATAATTCTTGGACTGTATTCGCAGCCAGCGACCGATGAATTTAGGTTCAATGTAAAGTACCAGAGGATCAAGGAGGATGTGCCTACCAAGAGGCAATTCCTCAGTTTAATCATGTCAACGTTCGACCCAATGGGGTTCCTGAGTTGTTTCACCATCACCGCCAAGTTATTACTGACGCCAGTGAGTCGGCGTACGCGGCTGTGCCCTACTGGAGGGCCACATACCAAAATGCGGATGTACGGGTGTGCTTCGTTAGTGAAAAAACAAAATGCGCTCCGATGAAAACCATGTCAGTTTCACGACTGCAGGCAGCAGTGCTGGGTACGCGCTTAATGAACGCTGTGAAGAGCGGACACTGCATGGAGGCGGAAGATGCTATTTTATGGACAGACGCCAAGACGGTGCTGCGTTGGATAGGTAGCACTCACAGACGTTATAAGCAGTTCTTCGGTAACGGAGTTACCGAAATCTTCCGAAATCCACAGATGCCTCCCAGTAGAGATGGGTCCCTACCGCAGACAACGTGGCGGATGAGGCGACGAGGCCACAAGGACAAGCTGACTTTAGCCAGAAATCACGATGGATGTGCGGGCCTAAATTCCTACAGCAACCAAAGGATTTGTGGCCCCAATCAACTACCGATTTGACAGTTATTGAGGTTGCAGCCGATGTCGAAAAGTCACCGTGTGAGTTTGCCTTGGTGGTTGCTAACGATAAATTTATAGAATTTCAGAGATTCTCGGAGTACAACCGACTGTTGAGGACTATGACTTGGGTCCTCAGGTACGTGTATCGATGCCGTCGTCAGCAACGTGAACATGGGGAATATGGATTGACTGCAGCTGAATGTTCGGAAGCTGAACTCGTCTTGGTTCGTGTTGCTCAAAGGGAAGCGTTCCCAGACGAGTTGCACCGTCTATGTGTAAACAGACCAGTCCAGCCGGCGAGTGAACTGAAGGGACTGCTACCCTACCTTGACGACTCGGCGATTATACGCGCATCTGGGAGAATCGATGCGGCCCTGTGTTTACCGTATGGCGCGAGAAGACCCATCATTCTCTCGCATAGGCACCCACTGACGGATTTAATCGCTCGTCACTACCATGTAAGGATGAAACATCAGAATGTAAACGCAACGATCACTGAGATCCGCACGAAGTTCTGGATAACGAAAGCGCGCCGGGTATTGCAAAGGGTTATCTGGAACTGTGGCGTGTGCCAACTCCAGCGTGCCAATCCTACCCCACCCTTGATGGGCCCGTTGCCTGAAGATCGCTTAATGCCAGGAGGATGGCCATTTGAATATACTGGTCTTGACTATTTCAGACCATTACTTGTTACTGTGGGTCGACGCCAAAAGAAGAGATGGGTGGCTCTATTCACTTGTCTGCGAACTAGAGCGATCCACCTGGAGCTAGCCCACGATCTGTCAACAGACTCCTGCATACTTGCGATGAGGAATTTTATGTGCCGCCGAGGACCAGTAACTAACCTACGTAGTGACAATGGGGAGAACTTCATCGGCGTAGATAGAGAAGCCAAACGGTTTACCGACGTTTTTGAAGCAGACAAGATCCAGGATGAGCTTGCTACCCGTTGTGTGCAGTGGATCTTTAACTGCCCTCTCAACCCCGCGGAGGGAGAAGTCTGGGAGAGGATGGTCCAATGCGTAAAAAGGGTCTTGGCTCATACGGTAAAGGAGGTGGCCCCAAAGGAACACGTAGTGCAAAGTTTGCTCATTGAGGCCGAGAACATTGTGAACTCGAGGCCGCTGACCCATCTGCCAATTTTAATTGACCAAGAGGCACCTTTGACGCCCAACGACCTACTGAAAGGGGCGTCCAACATTCCTGATACGCCGACGGAGAGTAAGGAGTTGCCTAAACCGTGTGAAACCAGGAAACAATGGCGCATGGCACGACTACTGAGGGACCGGTTCTGGAAGCAGTGGGTTCATGCATACCTACCGACCCTCGTGCGTCGCAAGAAATGGTGCGCGCGCACCCAGCCGATAAGCAAAGATGATGTCGTCTACATCTGTGACCCTGCAATGCCACGACGAGAATGGAGCAAGGGAATAGTCGAGGAGGTATACACTGGAGTAGATGAGATACCTCGGCGAGCAGCTGTAAGAGTCGCCGATGGAAATAGAGTTCACAAAATAGTACGTCCCATCTCCAGACTAGCGGTCTTAGATGTGATGCAGTCGCTTCACGTGGGCGGGGATGTTGCGGGACGGGAATTGATCACAGAATAATTAGCAGCGGAGTGACAGTCACCGTCTAGCTATAGCCGTTAGTATCTAGTATTTTATATTTAAGTTATTTGGCGGTTAACGAATATGGCCATACTGTGAAAACATGGAGTAAAAGTTTAGCTTCCGCATGTTTTTTTCTCTCTTGTTGTGTAAGCCGAGAAGGACACACTGCGGTAAGATTAGACAAAAATTGAAAAGCATAACGTGAGCGACCACGTATTGCTAAAGAATGAAGAGCGACATCACACTTAACTTGATGCAAAGTTTAAAGGTCCGTTTGAGGTAGTTGAAGTCTTAGACGGAGATAGATATTTATTAAAATTATTGACAAGCGAGCGAACGTATAAATATTCGCATGAATTTTTAAGAGCAGTACCTAATAGTCAGCTCTCTGAAGACTTAAGTGAAGATAGAGATAGTATGATGGATAAGGTGTCTGATCCTTTCGATGTTATTAATGAAAATGATGGCACAAGTGAGAGGGAAATGAAGACCGCACCGAAGCAGAAGGACTTGCTATGGGCGGGGTCAAGACCGCACCATAGCAGAAGGACTTGCTATGGCGGGGGTCAAGGCCGTACCATAACAGAAGCACTTGTTATGGCGGGGGTCGAGAGAGAATATGTAAAATTAGATTAGATTTGAATTAATAGTATTGTATTAAAGGAACTACACTAATACTCTATTATATAAGATATGATAAGGTGTAAAAGGATCTACACTATTGTGAAGTTTGATAAGTTAAAAACAATATACTACAAATGAAGAAAATGAAATTGAGAAGATACGTTAAACTAAGAGAGAGATGAAATGTACTTGATTTAGATAATAAAGTTAAGACCTGTAAAAAGATGATTAATATGGCGGTAATATTTTTACCACCACGAGGACGTGTAGTTTGTCAGAACAGCCGTGTCTGTGATGATTGTTATGGTAGCAATTGTCTTTACCTACACAAAGACGTGTAGTTTATCAGAATGGCCGTGTCGGAGAATGAATCAAAGCCTACTATGTTGTTTTTAGAATTATCAGGTGTCAATGAATCAAAGACCACTGTGGTACTTTAAGAATTATCAGGTGTCAGTGCATTGTGTAATTTACAACACTGCCGTGCAGCGTTTGCAGACTGACACCTAAGATGGGGAGTTAACAGGCCTAAGCAACATGTTGACTAATAAATGTCGCCAAAGTACGAGAACTGTCGTCATGTGAGGTCCTATATAAGACGGGGCATTGGGCTCACAAAAGTCAGTAATAGCTATCCCCGGTCAGGAACTAACAAATACAGTTCAGTGCAAAGTAGTCAAGTGAAGTCTAAATAAAAGAACAGTCTAAATAAAAGACGGATGCGCTGCTAGGGACTTAAACAAAGATTTTGATATCAGAAGTGGGATTGCCTCCACACCATAGCAATCCTGATGACCGCACGTGTTTCATTTTGGAGTCGCAACATCGCAGTGATGGAGATCATTAAGGCAGTAAGAAATGAACGCGTGGAACAGAAAGGTACCGGTCCGATAGTCCTGCCAAAGTTTAATGCTGATGCCGCAGGATCAAGCGCCTTTGGCTGGTGCTCTGCAATGGACCTCATCTTAGAAGAAAACTCTTTAGAGGGCAGCGCACATCTCATGGCTCTAAGCAAATCACTAGAAGGCAGTGCATCCAACTGGCTTCCTCAAATATCCTTACCTGGTATGGTATGGCCCCAATTTAAGAAAATGTTTCTGCATCATTTTGAAGGCACCGAAGATGGAGAGTGCTTGTCATTGTACGGAAGCCGATTCTTAATGTCACTTCTGTCGAAATGGAATGAAATGACTATGGAGCAAGTCACGACAGTGGTTCTGGCTCACGTTGAGCCCAAGGTGCATTGAACTATTTTTACAACGGACACCAAGACGCGAGGGGAAATGCAAGTCGAATTAAAGACGTTTTCTATTCGCAAGACTGTCTCTTCTCCAGAGCAGAAGAGAAAGACAATTATTTGCTTCAAGTGCCATGGAGTGAGGCATTTCGCCTCATCTTGCCCAAAAAGACGAATGCCGGGAAACGACAAGGTGTACGAGAAGTGTCTAAACATTTACACAGTTTCTCCACCATCGGGAACAATAAGTTGATGCGGTGAGTCCGTTCTTTTTTGTTTTGATTCTCGATCTAAATGTTCCTTGATAAAGAAAAGTGCTGTCGATAAATTTAAGGGAAAAAGAATGAACAATATTGTAAAACTTAACGGTATAAGTAACGAACTCATTCATAGTACACAGCAAGTTTTAACTAATATAAATGTAAAACCATACCATTCGGAGGTTTCGATGCATGTTATTATGGATAGATTTTTACAATACGATGTCTTGATTGGCCGTGAAATTCTTAGCCAGGGTTTTGGCGTAACAATGGACGCTGTGAACTTCCAAATTTTTAAAACAAAAATAGTCCAACTAACTAGTTTAGTCGGATATGAGGATGCCATCAAATCTATTAGCTATATAAGTGAATTTGATAAGATTGCTCTAATTAATTTCTTAAAGCGATACTCTGATTGGTTTATTGACGGAATTCCAAAGACTCGAGTTTCCACAGGGCAGTTGGATTTTATACTTGTAGATCCACAAAAAACAATCAATACAGGCTTACTGAGGGAAAGAAAAACCACGTGCGGAGTGAAATAGATGAATTATTAAAGTCAAACATTAATCGTCCTAGTTGCTATACCTTTTGCCAGCCCTATGATGTTAGTAAAAAGAAAAATGGCACTGATCGTCTTTGTGTAGACTATCGTATGTTAAATGATAATACAATCGCCGATAGGTATCCGTTACCACATATCTCAGACCAGATTGCTAGGCTTGGCGGGGCTAAATATTTCTCATGTCTGGATATGGCGAGTGGCGTCTATCAAATTCCGATACATAAAGTTTCTATAGAGCAAACCGCTTTTGTTACGCCTGAAGGGCAGTATGAGTTTTTGACCATGTCTTTTGGTCTAAAAAAATGCACCTTCTGTATTTCAGCGGGCGATAGTAAAAGCATTAGAAGTTTTAGCACACACCTACGATTTGATCGATTGCAGATAGTCTTAGATACTTTGAGTAAGGCGGGTTTCTCATTTAACGTTACAAAGTGTTCTTTTCTTAAAACTAGTGTAGAGTATCTGGGCTATGAAATAAGTAATCGAGAAACTGTGTGTCAAACTTGCGACAATTTATAGGTTTGGCCTCTTATTTCCGTTAGTTTGTACCGAAATTTTCAGAGATCCTAAAACTTGTATCTTCTTACGTCAAAGAAAAATACGGATTTTGTTTGGAGACCAGAGCACGAGCAAATCCGATCAAAGATAATAACTGTTTTGACGGATGCTCCAGTCCTAATTATATTTGATCCAAAACACGCAATAGAGATGCACACAAATACTAGTTTTGTTAGCCAACATGGAGCAACATTGCTGCATAGAATTGATGACAAACCCCATGTGGTGTAATATTACAGCAAATGCATGTCTTCTGCCGAATCGAAGTACCACTCCTACGAGTTGGAGACGTCGGCAGTTGTTAACGCGATTTAACATTTCCGTCATTATCTCCAGGGCCGAAAATTCGTAGTATAATTACTAAGTTAGATTTAACCCCAAGAGTAAATAGGTGGTGGGCGTTTTTACAATCATTTGATTTGAATGACACATGTGGACTTTCTTTCCCGAAATCCAGTGCCAAAAAAAAAGTAAGGTACTGAGTAAAATAATTTTGCATTGGAAAATAAAATCATATTGCTATTAGTTTGTTCTAATAGCAATAAATACAAAGTTTCAACAACAAAGTGAGCACTTTTTTTTGGAAAAGCCATGTCCACCAATTTGGACCCAAGCTCTCTCGATCCCCACCAGCAACAGCTACAAGAACTACTTGTACAACAACGCAACAACGCGTACTTTTCGGTGGTGTCGCCGACCCCACTGAATGCTAACGTAAGCAATAACACCGAAAGTGCACGCCACTCAGATATCAACAGCAATTTACCATGGAAAGAGCAGTGTGCTTCTCCGTCAATATCGATAACTGGGTCACCGATTGCACCGATCAGCACCGTCAGCTCGTTGACAGCAACTACTGCCGAAGTATTGACCTGCCTCAAGCCGTCAACGACAAGTCGCCCAGAATCAGCCACGACAATAAACCCAACGCCTTCTGTCCAAACTCGAATGGATAGATATATTAAAATATCTAACGGAAGCTAAGTCCGCCAAAGAAAAAAAGTGGCAATACGCCGAAAATAACCAAAACAAATGAAAGAGTAACACTTCTAAGCGGGAATCGTTTTAAAATTCTTGCCGATCAGCAAGACGATCAAGCCGGCGCTGTAGATAAAGTTAAATCGGCTAGACCACCCCCTTTATACATCCGTGGAGCCAACTGCAGCGTCCTGATTTCGAAGCTAGTAGAAACAGTAGGGGCAAATAACTTTGTTGTAACCCCTCTCAACAGGGGTAACATAAAAGAAATTAAATGTCAAACACAAACTGAGGACAATTTCCGCATCATCGAAATGCTAACATCAACTTTTATACCTACCAACTAAAAAACCCGTAAAGGGCTCCAGAATGTGTTAAAGAGGATCGAGCCATCGGTCCCACCCCTAGAAATAGCAGACGCATTGGCCGAAAAAGGGTTTGCGGTTAAGTCCATTGTCAACATCATCAACAGGAATAAAGTCGCACAGCCGCTCTTTAAAATCGAGCTCCAACCAGATGCAAAGCGGACGAAGCCAAATGAAGTGCATCCAAATGCCCAATACAAGCCTCTGCAAAATTAGAGGAACACCTCAATGTGGTAGAGGAATGGCTAGCAACCTGGCGTATCCGGGTCAACGAGCAGAAATGCAAACATGTTACATTTACGCTTAACAGAAGAAACTGTCCAGCTCTAATGCTAAACAACGTACCAATTCCTCAAGCCGTGGATGTCACTTACCTTGGTATCCACCTCGACAGAAGACTAACTTGGCGCAAGCACATCGAGCCAAAAAAGTCACAGCTTGAACTGAAAGCGAGTAACTTGCATTTGATCATCAATGATCGGTCCCCTCTACTTCTGGAGTATAAAGTCCTCATATACAACTCCGTACTGAAACCCATCTGGACTTACGGTGCCGTACTATGGGGAAATGCAAGTACCAGCAATGTCGACATTATACAAAGGGCGCAGTCAAAGATTTTAAGATCAATCACTGGGGCTCCGTGGTACATACGGAACGACAACATTCAAAATGATCTAAATATACCTGGCGTAAAATCTGAAATAAGTCAAGTCAACAACTAAAGTATTCTGCGAAACTGGATGTACACCCTAATGTTCTTGCCAATTCCCTTCGTCTTAAAAGAAATGACAGACCAACCCAATAATAGGGCCGCCTGCAATATCCCCTGGATATATCATAAGTACTAGATTAAGAAAATATATGTCAAACTTGTTGTTAGGCTCTAATTTAAGAGTAGATTCAACAAATATATATTAAACGTTAAAAAAAAAAAGATTAATTTACACTTAATCGCCACAGGTGCCTGTAGGGCAAATGGACAATTTGTAAGAGTCATGAGCACACTTAAAAATATGTTGACCGCTGTAGAAACCAGTCAAAGATCGTGGCAGGATGCGTTGGCTGGTATTCAACTAGCATTGAATTGCACGGCAAATCGAGTCACTAGGTTTAGCCCATTGGAATTTCTAATTGGTAAAGAAGCTAGACCTATTGCTTTGTTGCCAGTTAATGAAGAAGGAGCACATCTCCTTCATAGACAGAGAAAACTTAGGAAAACATGCTAAACACAATTTGCAAAACAATGCACAATAACATAAAATAAGGTTTGACCAAAAGAAGGCAAAAATTAAAAAAGCATAATGTGAGCGACCACGTATTGCTAAAGAATGAAGAGCGACATCAAACTAAGCTTGATGCAAAGTTTAAAGGTCCGTTCAAGGTAGTTGAAGTCCTAGACGGAGATAGATATTTATTAAAATTATTGACAAGCGAGCGAACGTATGAATATTTGCATGAATATTTAAGAGCAGTATCCAATGGTCAGGTCTCTGAAGACTTAAGTGAAGATGGAGATAGTATGATAGATAAGGTGTCTGATCCTTTCGATGTTATTAATGAAAATGATGGCACAAGTGATGTGTTAGAGTCCCGAATGGGGAAAACGAAGACCGCACCATAGCAGAAGGACTTGCTTACGATTAGGTTTGAATTAATAGTATTGTATTAAAGGAACTACACTAATATAATTGTATAACATATTATATAATTTAATTATTATATAACATATGATAAAGTGTAAAAGGATCTACAGTATTGTACATTTTATAAACAATGTACTACAAATGAAGAAAATGAAATTGAGAAGATACGTTAAACTAAGAGAGAGGTGAAATGAACTTTATTATTTAAATCAATCAGGTCTTAACTATATTATACCTGTAAAAAGATGATTAATATGGTGGAAACATTTTTACCACCACGAGGACGTGTAGTTTGTCCGAACAGCCGTGTCTAAGATGATTGTTATGGTAGCAATTGTCTTTACCTACACAAAGACGTGTAGTTTATCAGAATGGCCGTGTCGGAGAATGAATCAAAGCCTACTATGTTGTTTTTAGAATTATCAGGTGTCAATGAATCAAAGACCACTGTGGTACTTTAAGAATTATCAGGTGTCAGTGCATTGTGTAATTTACAACACTGCCGTGCAGCGTTTGCAGACTGACACCTAAGATGGGGAGTTAACAGGCCTAAGCAACATGTTGACTAATAAATGTCGCCAAAGTACGAGAACTGTCATCATGTGAGGTCCTATATAAGAAGGGGCATTGGGCTCAGAAAAGTCAGTAATAGCTATCCACGGTGCAAAGTGGTCATGTGAAGTCTAAATAAAAGAAGGATGCCCTGATAGGGACTACACCAGGGACTTCAACAGGGATTTCGACATCAGAAGTGGGATTGCCTCCATACAATAGCAATCCTGATGACCGCATGTATTTCATTTTGGAGTCGCAACATCGCAGTGATGGAGATCATTAAGGCAGTAAGAAGTGAACGCGTGGAACAGAAAGGAACCGGTCCGATAGTCCTGTCAAAGTTTAATGCTGATGCCGCAGGATCAAGCGCCTTTGGCTGGTGCTCTGCAATGGACCTCATCTTAGAAGAAAACTCTTTAGAGGGCAGCGCACATCTCATGGCTTTAAGCAAATCACTAGAAGGCAGTGCATCCAACTGGCTTCCTCAAATATCCTTACCTGGTATGGTATGGCCCCAATTTAAGAAAATGTTTCTGCATCATTTTGAAGGCACCGAAACCCCAGCTGCGGCAGATTTCAATATTTTTAATGATCGGCCAAAATATGGAGAGTGCTTGTCATTGTACGGAAGCCGATTGTTAACGTCACTTCTGTCGAAATGGAATGGAATGACTATGGAGCAAGTCATGTCAGTGGTTCTGGCTCACGTTGAGTCCGAGGTGCAGTGAACTATTTTTACAAAGGACACCAAGACGCGAGAGGAAATGCAAGTCGAATTAAAGGCGTTTTCTATTCGCAAGAGACGGAACCATTTCAATCCGGGTATCCAGGCATCAGACTGCATCTTCTCCAGAGCAGAAGAGAAAGAAAATTATTTGCTTCAAGTGCCATGGAGTGAGGCATTTCGCCTCATCTTGCCCAAAAAGACGAATGCCGGGAAACGACAAGGTGTACGAGAAGTGTGTAAACATTTGCACAGTTTCTCCACCATCAGGAATAATAAGTAGATGCGGTGAGTCCGTTCCTTTTTGTTTTGATTCTGGATCTGAGTGTTCCTTGATAAAGAAAAGTGATGTCGATAAATTTAAGGGAAAAAGAATGAATAATATTGTAAAACTTAACGGTATAAGTAACGAACTCATTTATAGTACACAGCAAGTTTTAACTAATATAAATGTAAAACCATACCATTCGGAGGTTTCGATGCATGTTATTATGGATAGATTTTTACAATACGATGTCTTGATTGGCCGTGAAATTCTTAGCCAGGGTTTTGGCGTAACAATGGACGCTGTGAACTTCCAAATTTTTAAAACAAAAATAGTCCAACTAACTAGTTTAGTCGGATATGAGGATGCCATCAAATCTATTAGCTATATAAGTGAATTTGATAAGATTGGTCTAATTAATTTCTTAAAGCGATACTCTGATTGGTTTATTGACGGAATTCCAAAGACTCGAGTTTCCACAGGGCAGTTGGAAATTATACTTGTAGATCCACAAAAAACAATCAAAACAGGCTTACTGAGGAAAAGAAAAACCACGTGCGGAGTAAACTGAAGATGAATTATTAAAGTCAAACATTATTCGTCCTAGTTGCTATACCTTTTGCCAGCCCTATGATGTTAGTTATAAAAGAAAAATGGCACTGATCGTCTTTGTGTAGACTATCGTATGTTAAATGATAATACAATCGCCGATAGGTATCCGTTACCACTTATCTCAGACCAGATTGCTAAGCTTGACGGGGCTAAATATTTCTCATGTCTGGATATGGCGAGTGGCGTCTATCAAATTCCGATACATTATGTTTCTATAGAGCAAACCGCTTTTGTTACGCCTGAAGGGCAATATGAGTTTTTGACCATGTCTTTTGGTCTAAAAAATGCACCTTCTGTATTTCAGCGGGCGATAATAAAACCATTAGAAGTTTTGGCACTCACCAACGCAGTCGTGTATATCGATGATGTGTTGATTATGGCCGAAACCAAAGAAGAAGCTTTTGATCGATTGCAGATAGTCTTAGATACTTTGAGTAAGGCGGGTTTCTCATTTAACGTTACAAAGTGTTCTTTTCTTAAAACTAGGGTAGAGTATCTGGGCTATGAAATAAGTAATGGAGAAACCGTGTGTCAAACTTGCGACAATTTATAGGTTCGGCCTCTTATTTCCGACAGTTTGTACCGAAAATTTCAGAGATCCTAAAACTTGTATCTTCTTACGTCAAAGAAAAATACGGATTTTGTTTGGAGACCAGAGCACGAGCAATTTCGATCAAAGATAATAACTGTTTTGACGGATGCTCCAGTCCTAATTATATTTGATCCAAAACACGCAATAGAGATGCACACAGATACTAGTTTTGTTAACCAACATGGAGCAACATTGCTGCATAGAATCGATGACAAACCCCATGTGGTGGAATATTACAGCAAATGCACGTCTTCTGCCGAATCGAAGTACCACTCCTACGAGTTGGAGACGTCGGCAGTTGTTAACGCGATTAAACACTTCCGTCATTATCTCCAGGGCCGAAAATTCGTAGTATAATTACTAAGTTAGATTTAAGCCCAAGAGTAAATAGGTGGTGGGCGTTTTTACAATCATTTGATTTGAATGACACATGTGGACTTTCTTTCCCGAAATCCAGTGCCAAAAAAAAAGTAAGGTACTGAGTAAAATAATTTTGCATTGGAAAATACAATCATATTGCTATTAGTTTGTTCTAATAGCAATAAATACAAAGTTTCAACAACAAAGTGAGCACTTTTTTTGGAAAAGCCATGTCCACCAATTTGGACCCAAGCTCTCTCGATCCCCACCAGCAACAGCTACAAGAACTACTTGTACAACAACGCGTACTTTTCGGTGGTGTCGCCGACCCCACTGAATGCTAACGTAAGCAATAACACCGAAAGTGCACGCCACTCAGATATCAACAGCAATTTACCATGGAAAGAGCAGTGTGCTTCTCCGTCAATATCGATAACTGGGTCACCGATTGCACCGATCAGCACCGTCAGCTCGTTGACAGCAACTACTGCCGAAGTATTGACCTGCCTCAAGCCGTCAACGACAAGTCGCCCAGAATCAGCCACGACAATAAACCCAACGCCTTCTGTCCAAACTCGAATGGATACATATATTAAAATATCTAACGGAAGCTAAGTCCGCCAAAGAAAAAAAGTGGCAATACGCCGAAAATAACCAAAACAAATGAACGAGTAGCACTTCTAAGCGGGAATGGTTTTAAAATTCTTGCCGATCAGCAAGACGATCAAGCCGGCGCTGTAGATAAAGTTAAATCGGCTAGACCACCCCCTTTATACATCCGTGGAGCCAACTGCAGCGTCCTGATTTCGAAGCTAGTAGAAACAGTAGGGGCAAATAACTTTGTTGTAACCCCTCTCAACAGGGGTAACATAAAAGAAATTAAATGTCAAACACAAACTGAGGACAATTTCCGCATCATCGAAATGCTAACATCAACTTTTATACCTACCAACTAAAAAGCCGTAAAGGGCTCTCTTTAAAATCTAGCTCCAACCAGATGCAAAGCGGACGAAGCCAAATGAAGTGCATCCAATCTACAACCTTCAGCTCCTATTGCACAGAAGAATCACCATAGAGGAGCCTCATAAGAGATACCAACCACCTCAGTGTAAAAACTGCAATCTTAGGTCAGTGTGTGTGCGGCGAACATCATAAAGATGGCTTTTGCCCAAGGACAGAAACAACGTCGCACTAAGACTATGCAGTAACTGTGGAGGGAACCACACAGCCAACTACAGAGGATGTCCTGTCTTCAAAGATCTTAAATCGCACGTATACGGGCGTAAGCCCCCAGCTGGACCAAAAATTACTTTCAACGCCTCCAAAACTACACCGGAGGTATTCTTAGCCAAGGCTGTTAGATCATCTAACATGCCTAGTACAACCAGTCCTAGTGTATCCTTCGCGAGTGTACTCCGAACGGGACAGACGGAGCCCGCGAAAGAAAACCCGTCACTCCACCATCTACACAATCCGCAACGTAGCGCACCAGAACTTGGCCAGCAAACTCCAAGTGGTTTAGAGGCCCTATTGATCTCACTTAATCAAAGCATGACCGCTTTTATGACGCACATGCAAAACTGTATGCAGAAACTGATGCGGAATCAAAACCTGCTTATCCAGAAGCTTATCGAGAATAAATAATGGCTTCCCTACGTCTATGTATTTGGAATGGTAACGGCATCTCCAAGCACAAAAATGAACTGCAACTATTCCTAGACTCAAGTGATATCGACGATTTGCTAATATCGCAAACACATTTAACATCAAAAAATAATTTTCAAATGCCAAAATATGCCTTCTACGCAACAAACCATCCAGACGGAAAAGCTCATGGCGGGACTGGATCCTAATCCAAAACCGTATAAAACACTCGTTTCTCAACAGATGTGAAACACAGCACCTACAAGCAACTGCGATAACCGTCCAAACCAGCTGCGGTAACACTACATTGGTTGCCCTGTACTGCCCACCACGCTTCTCAATCTCTGAAAAGGAATTTACCGATTTCTTTAACACACTCGGAGATCGCTTCATTACAGCAGGGGACTATAATGCCAAACATACGCACTGGGGATCTCGCCTAGTAAATCCCAAAGGCAAGCAGTTGTACAACACAATAGTCAAACCCCTCAATAAGATGGATTGCGTCTCACCGTGTAGGACTACTTATTGGCCCACAGATCCACAGAAAGTGACTGACTTCGCAGTAACTAAGAGGATTCCGCGTAATTGGATCACTGCGGAAACACTGCTAGATTTAAACTCCGATCACTCTCCAGTGCTATTCACACTGTTAACAAGACCTCACGTACTTGATCGCCCATATATATTTACAAACAACAAAACAAATTGCTTAAATTTAAAATGTACATAACTGCCCACATTGACTGTTTGCCGAAACTGGACGCTGCAGAGGACATTGACATGTGCGTCTCTGCACTTGAGTCGATGCTGGGAGCTGCAGCAAGTGTATCTACTCCACATGCCTCTACTTACGCTAAACCTGCTGTCAGGCCTACGAACCGGCGGATAGAATCACCAGCAGCAAAACTTCGCCTAAGAAGCTTTTGAGTAAGGCGGGTTTCTCATTTAACGTTACAAAGTGTTCTTTTCTTAAAACTAGGGTAGAGTATCTGGGCTATGAAATAAGTAATGGAGAAACTGTGTGTCAAACTTGCGACAATTTATAGGTTCGGCCTCTTATTTCCGACAGTTTGTACCGAAAATTTCAGAGATCCTAAAACTTATATCTTCTTACGTCAAAGAAAAATACGTATTTTGTTTGGAGACCAGAGCACGAGCAAATCCGATCAAAGATAATAACTATTTTGACGGATGCTCCAGTACACACAGATACCAGTTTTGTTAACCAACATGGAGCAACATTGCTGCATAGAATTGATGACAAACCCCATGTGGTGGAATATTACAGCAAATGCACGTCTTCTGCCGAATCGAAGTACCACTCCTACGAGTTGGAGACGTCGGCAGTTGTTAACGCCATTACACACTTCCGTCATTATCTCCAGGGCCGAAAATTCGTAGTATAATTACTAAGTTAGATTTAAGCCCAAGAGTAAATAGGTGGTGGGCGTTTTTACAATCATTGGATTTGAATGGCACATGCGGACTTTCTTTTTCGAAATCCAGTGCCAAAAAAAGTAAGGTACTGAGTAAAATACCCGAAATGCGTGCTCACTTGACTGAGGTAATCGACAACTGGTTGATTTTGGAGCAACAACGTGATTCAGAGATACTAGGCATATCTACTAAATTTAAAAATAATGAACTGCCAGAAAATTTAGACAAAACATGAATTACGGAAGGGAATTTTGCAATACAACGCAACGGAAAAACCAAATGCTTACCGGTAATACCAACAACTTTCAGATGGGCAATAATAAATCATGTGCACGAATCAATAGTACATCTAGGCTGGGAAAAGACGTTGGATAAGGTTTATCATTGCTAGTTTGGTAATATATGATCTGAAAGAATACGTAATAGTAATAGATGCATTTAGATGCATTTGTTAATTTTTATCACACACTGAATATAAATACAGAAAGCTGTATTAAGGCCCTAAAATCAGTCGTATCCTTGTTTGGGATGCCTAGTCGTATAATAGCTGACCAGGGTCGATGTTTTGCGATTGTAGGTTTTCGGGAATTCTGTTCGTTTCAAAAGATTAATTTACACTTAATTGCCACAGGTGCCTGTAGGGCAAATGGACAAGTTGAAAGAGTCATGAGCACACTTAAAAATATGTTGACCGCTGTAGAAACCAGTCAAAGATCGTGGCAGGATGCGTTGGCTGGTGTTCAACTGGCATTGAATTGCTCGGCAAATCGAGTCACTAGGTTTAGCCCATTAGAATTGCTAATTGGTAAAGAACCTAGACCTATTGGTTTGTTGCCAATTAATGAAGAAGGAGATGTGATAGACAGAGAAAACTTAGGAAAACATGCTAAAAACAATATGGAAAACGATGCACTATACGATAAAAGTAGGTTTGACCAAAATAAGGCAAAAATTGAAAAGCATAACGTGAGCGACCACGTATTGCTAAAGAATAAAGAGCGACATCAAACTAAGCTTGATGCAAAGTTTAAAGGTCCGTTTAAGGTAGTTGAAGTCCTAGACGGAGATAGATATTTATTAAAATTATTGACAAGCGAGCGAACGTATAAATATTCGCATGAATTTTTAAGAGCAGTATCCAATGGTCAGGTCTCTGAAGACTTAAGTGAAGATAGAAATAGTATGATAGATAAGGTGTCTGATCCTTTCGATGTTATTAATGAAAATGATGGCACAAGCGATGTGTTAGAGTCCCGAAAGTGGAAAATGAAGACCGCACCATAGCAGAAGGACTTGCTATGGCGGGGATCAAGGCCGGGGACGAGAGAGAATATATAAAATAAACAACACACACGATTATGTTTGAATTATTATTATTGTATTAAAGGAACTACACTTATACTCTATTATATAACAAATGATAAAGTGTAAAAAGATCTACAGTATTGTAAAGTTTGATAAGTTATAAAAATGTAATATAAATGAAAAAAATGAAATTGAGAAGAAACGTTAAACTAAAAGAAAGATAATAAAGTTAAGACCTGTAAAAAGATGATTAATATGGTGGTAATATTTCTACCTACACGAAGACGAGTAGTTTATCAGAATGGCCGTGTCGGAGAATGAATCAAAGCCTACTATGTTGTTTTTAGAATTATCAGGTGTCAATGAATCAAAGTCTACTATGTTGCTTTGAGAATTGTCAGGCTTCAGTACATTATGTAATTTATAACACTGCCGTGCAGCGTTGGCAGACTGACACCTGAGATGTTGAGTTGAGCCTGCCCTGATTTTTCTGTAAAGTTCTGCCCACCGACCGATGCCAGCGTCATTGGCCTCGGCGCGATGCTCAATCAGGAAAATCATTTTGCGTTTGACACAAAGGTACTTTTAGCCCGGCCTCTTCCGCGACGTGGCTCGCTTCGTTCGACGCTGCCTCAAACCTCAAACCTCAAACCAGCAAAAACGAAACCGTCTGGCAAGATGCTCACCCTACAAATCATGGGTCTTTCGATATTGTGCGTATCAATTTCTTTGGGCTTTGCCACGTTCTAAGCAAGGTAACACGATTCTACTAGTTTTCTTCGATTTTCATAGTAAATGGGTGGAGATGGTACCACTCCGTAAGGCTACTTCAGCACTCCAGCACACGGCTCCATATTATCCTCAGCAGAATCATACCAAGCGGGCAAACAGAACCTTTAAGACTATGATAGCCCAATACCTAGAGAATGGGCAATACACTTGGGACCAATTGCTATTAGCCATCAACTCTATCGTCAACGATACCACCGAATTCACTCCGGTTTAAATTATATTGGGGCGGGTACCCCGCATGCCTGGCGCTCTATATGGCCAAGTAACAGATGGTTTCGGTAGCGGACTTACAAGTCCCGAAAAGCGGGAAACCGGGAAAAGACATTGTGAGAATCAACGCATTGCCTCCCAGAATCAGATAAAATGCTACAACCTAAGACGATGGGACTGGCGTCCTGGAATCGCAACCATGGTAATGCTCAGACAACATCTGTTGTCCAATGCAAAACTGGCGCCCATACAAAATAATCAAGTTTCTTTCCAGCAATGTCGTTAGATTACAAGGAGTCCTCGGGCGTAAGCGATGCACTGCAGGTATAGCTGACTTGAAAGCTTTAAGCGAGGATGACAACGAACTCCAGGAACTCAGGCCTTCTGGAGACATCAGCCTCGAGAGATTTTGTCTCTACTGCCGGCAAGAGGCCACCGCCTCGAGGGTTTTTAAGGGGGGGCCACTTAATACTGAACGTTCTCTTCCCTCCTAAAGAGGGGCTCATCGTGCCGATTCCCAGAATAGCTAATCTAATAAATCTGAATATTGTATCTTAGTTTTAATAATATATTGTTTGAAAACCGCACTCTTAGGGCCTTGTTAGGGAATTAGGAATATCTTATATTTCACCGCATGTCGCAACCAAGTAAAGAAAATAATGATAAAGATGCAGATATAGACCGGATTGTTGAGGAGAAGGTCTCAGCATGGGAGAGAGAACACGGGGTAGTAGTACCTACTGTACCTGGTACACAGCAGGAGATGAATCAACCTGACCCTCGGGGAGCTGTACACAGCAGACACGTAGGTACACTGTCGGTCGCGCTCCCGCCGCACATACCTGTCCACCCCTCTGATCGGAATACTGGCTATTCGAATGGAACCCGCCTCTATCCGCCCAGCATTGGAGATCCGCCCAGTGGTAGTGCTCCAGGTAGAGAAACCCACGACCCAAGGAACAGGTGACGCAAGCATACCGGACACCTCTCTGCAGCCCGAGTATGAACCAATCAGCCCTTCGCCTACACTATGTGCTCCCCAGATAGGCTCCAGCCAGAAGGAGACGAACTCCCAAGACGAGGAGACGCCATTAGTCCTCTCTGTGCCCCAACCTAAGCCATCGACCCGAACGTCCAACAAAGGCATAGCACAACAAGTGCATAGCAGCAGCGATGTCCTGGGCCAACGCGCTATCATTCCGGCGATCTATTTATGAGCCCGAGGCCATCTAAGCGGCCTCCAGTTGGGTGCTCACTCTTCCCAAATGGATCATCAACGCCCCGGATAGGTGGGTCCCGGTGGAGATTCGAGACTGCATCGGTGAGTTCCTGCTATGTGGGCATCGGCGAAACCATCTATTCTGGAAGTGGGCGGACAGCCCATTGTTCAGGATCCAAATGAAGCCGCACGCATGAGTTACTTTCCATTTCGACCGCACAAAGTAGGGACACCGTGTGACGAGTCACAACATAAGATATGAGTTGCGTAGCGGCGTCGGAGCGATGCGGCTCTGAGAGTGCAATTTCTCAGCATCGGCCGATGTGTCGCGCGTCGGCGTCGAAGATAAAGACACGGAGATTGTGATACGTGCCAAAGCGATAGACGCATCGTATGTTTTCATCGTTAGGAATGGACTACATCTGCCTACGCAGAATGAGAGTAAGTTTTAGGTAGAGAGAATAGGGATGGAATTAGAAGAAATCACTTAGTCAGTGAACACTCAGGAGTGCGCAAGTGAAAACCAATGCAAAGACAAACTTAACAGCAAGGATATTTCCACCAGGATAGATTGGCAGGTGATCATATTCCTAGGTCGATTTTCTGCTTCGAGAGCGATAAGAACATATTGCCTTCTCCTCCTCTGCTGATAATCAATTCGCCTTGACTATCTATACCTATCTATACCCTACCCCTTTCCTTTACCGTGGTCCCGTAATCCTTTCAAGTGAAGCAGAAGGTTCGGTGGATTTCGGCAGGATGAGATATTCTCCTGCAGTCGAAATCTGTCACTGATCCTAAGACTCAGGCACTTCAGGTGAAGAGGCAACGGATTTTGGTCAAGCGCGACTTTGCTTGGCAGTCAAGATCAGTCAGCCCTCTCCACTCCTTCCTCAATCAAAGAGGATCTTGGCCAAGCCGGATTGCGATTGGCAGTCAAGATCAGTAGTTGCAGCTTCTCTTGGACTCTCCCTTTTCCCATCCCCAACCTACACAGTCCCTTCTTGTATCCTCCATTTTACTCGCAATCCCCCAAGGTCGTCAAAATCAAACAAATTTTCTGTAGACGAGACTCTGGAGACTGAGAGTTGCACCCAGCCAGAGCTTCCTTACGTCTTACGCCGATACAACATCTTTGCACGTTTTCAGGCATTAATTACAAATGGTCAGGCAAGGCAACCTAGAGTAGAGTACTATGATGAGGTTGAGAAAAGACTCACTCTTATCACCAATAAAATTGCCATGACGCATGAGGAGCAAGCAGCGGTCATCCCAAATACATCCTGTTTAGCACCGCCTCCCGAGGCTGAGAATACCATAGAAAGGAGCATATTCGCTGCTACGTATGCTAAAGTAATTGAAGATAGGATAGATAGATAGCCACGCAGGGAAAAATAACAGGCAAGGAAATCGCTCAATGCCCAGACAGGGAAAACATTTTCAATGAATCCTTAAATAACAAAGAAAGTCGAGCCCAAGACCAGGTATAACCGATGGATATTGATCCATCAGTTTGCAAGCTGAGACAGCAGACTATTTACGGCAAATCTCAAATGAGACAGGACACATCAGATCGTATGACAGGGCAGAGTCTCCAGAAAGTTAATAACATTTCTCAAAAAAGACTCGGCCCAAGACCAACAATTCGCGCGGATATCAGAATCCACAGTCGCCGACGCTAGCGATGAGAACGACTCTCTACCGGTCAATGATTTGTTAAATCTTTTAGGGAACGCTCCCAATTGCCGTTCATTGAGCGACAGTTGGCTGGTAGAACACTAAAAATTCTAATCGACACTGGGGCGGCAAAGAATTATGTAAAACCCGTAAAGGAGTTCAGAAACATAACACTTGTCGACACCCCATTTACTGTGAACCCCATACAAAGGTCCAGTAAAACTAAAGAAAAATGATTTATGAGAATTATCGGAAAGAATGCCCCGTTTTTCATTTTAGATGCCCTTGATACTTTTCATGGCATAGTATGCTTGGATCTACTAACGCAGGCAGGGGTAACCCTAAACTTACACAGCAGTAGTATTACATATGGCAATAGGACAGAAGCATTGCGATACTGCGTTACTTGCGATAGTGTTAATTTCATATGCATTGATAACATAATTGTTCCTGATAGCGTAAGAGAGGAATTTAACAAAAAAGGCCTTGACACAAAAGATAACGCAAACCAACGACTCGTCATTGACTTTCGAAAGTTCAACGAGCGGACCATTGCCGACCGGTACCCAATGCCAAGCATTCCAATGATTCTATCGAATCTTGAAAAGGCAAAATTTTTCGCGACACTGAACTTAAATTCTGGGTACCACTAAATTTTTCTAACTCAAAAGATTCACGCGAATACGGCGTTCTCAGTAAACGCCGGAAAATACAAATTCTGTCGCTTACCCTTTGGTTTGAAAAATGCAGGAAGCATCCTTAAGACAGCAATCGATGATGTTCTAAGGGAATAAATCTGTAAAATATGCTACTTCTGTGAAGATGACGTGCTAATATTTTACGAAAATGAAGCCGAGCATGTCAACACTGTACTCCAACTGCTTTGCAAAGCTAACACTAGAAAGTCGAAAGAAAAAACAAATAGGGTATTTATTAATGGTTTTGCATCAATCGCGAGACCCTTAACTCACATACTGAGAGGCGAAAATGGAAAACAAAGCAAGCACATGTCCAAAAAGGTCCCAATGACTTTGATGAAACGCAACGCCACGCTTTTGACCGCTTAAAAAACATTGTGGCATCGAGGATGTCATACTCATGTACCCAGACTTAAAAAATCCATCGACAACACAACCGATGCTTCTGCCGACGGCATTGAGCAGTTCTGTCTCAATGGGGAGGCCAATAACAGTAATATCCCGAATATTGAAGCTGTGAATCCTTTACACCATTAATGAAAGGAAGTTGTTGGTAATCGTGTGGGCTCTTGGAAAATCACAGAACTACCTGTATGTAGCGTAATGCTCAAATTCATTACAAGCCAGGGGAAGAAAACCTTGTGGCTATTCACGGCAAAATGTTAATGCCCTACAATATGAAACACTTCCATTTCCTGCTACCATCTACAGTGACCACTCCTTGCCCTACACAATCGAAACAACGGATAAGCCTGTTAATCTTATTAGGACCCAATAGGCGCGCTACAACTTGGATCGGAACCTAATTTTTTTCGGCAGCAAACCGTAATGTTACAACAACAATGTTTTGGCACTGTAAGAATATGGTAACCGACATAACCAACAAGGATGACCAAAGTCAAATAGTTAATCCCGAACAGAATCGCGTTCGTAGAGCGGCGCAAGAAAATATACAAACAAATATTTCTTGAGTATTACTTCCCAAAAATGGCCAAATTAAAGTTCTTAAACAAGAACTTGATGCAACGATGATAGTCGATAGGGTATTTGATGTAGATTACCAAGTATTTATTAAAAACAATAAAATATTAGGGAACAAACTATCCCCATAGTGTTCGTAGGGACGCGTGGAATCAGACCGGGGAACGTCTGTACTAATTAAGAGGAGGGTTGCCCATTAGGACAATTTGTAGTAAATTTGATCAAGTTTCTACATGAACAACGCAGCTATGTAAGACACTCGACTAGTCCGACCGACAGATGGAGTTAATAAAATAATACAATCCAGAAGTGTTGCAATTACCAATAACATTTATATATTTTTTTTGCTCTGATAGCAACATCCACATACTTATTTATATGACGGAGTGAAGGCGATCACCAAACGCGTTACAAACAATCACGTTACATTTTGCGAACTGGCTAAGCATTACACATTCGGTCGCGGTATACACTCAGGGCAATCAGCAATGTGCCGTATGCATCCCAGTCATCTGGAACATATTACAAGGATTGACGAGGCGATAACTAATGTCAATAAGCTTGCGAGCATTAGCGTTAGAGTTTTAATTTGTCAAAGATGGACTTTCGAACATAAAAATATATATTTTGCGTTCGAAAACGAGAAAAAATTTAAATTATTTACATAGATATTTATTTTTACTTATATGTACATACATGCATACTGTTTGATATGCCCAGATCTGCAGATGGTACAAAACTCCAATGCTCAATAGCATGTGGAGTGGAGTAAGGAAAAATAAGTTGGTGGCATTGTCACAATAAATCCTTTTGGGTATACCACGTCGTCCGACAATAGAATTATTAGCAGATAGGTCTGAGATTAGTTCTGTATGAATAGCTTTTGAAGAAAAGCAAATTAATCTGGCCAAATATGTTTTGTAAGGAACTTTGCTTCGAATGCGGTACGAAGTAAGGAATGGTTCACATAGATCCACTCCGCATATCAGAAACGGGCGTTCGGCCAGGGGACGGTCAGCTGGGAGGTTACCCATGATTTGTCCATTAATACTGGTTTGTATTGATAGCAATGTGTGCAACTTCTAACAACCTTTCGGACCAATTCGCGAGCATTTACAATCCATTCTGTTAGGCGCAGAACGGCTATTGGAACCTTAGCTTCCGCGTGAAGGTTTTGCAAGTTAAGATCTTCAATATATTTATAAGTGAAATGATGAGTCTTTGGCAGCAATAACGGCATTGTAGCGTCCAATGGTATCTCAGCCATTGTAAGACGGCCTCCAACACGGATAAGTCGAATAGTTTGAGAACCTATCTGTTTATTTGAGATGAATGGATTTAATTTTTGAAGCTTCGGCTTCAGACTTTGTCCTGCTTGTAAGTCTTTTAGTTCTTTCGCAAACACATCACTCTGAATGGAAGAGTTTATATAATTAAAAGCCAATTTAAATTCTTCTACTGAAATGCTTTTTGTAGCATTAATCGTATTATTGCGGTTGATAGGAACTCGGTTAAAAACTCTTAAAACGTATGCTAAGACTCTCACAATCATACGAAACGATGATAATCTACTAATGATCTGCTCAACTATGCTCTTTTCTTTATAACTAGTGCTACATTTCAATACAAGGGTGTTTCGCAATTTTAATTCTTTGGGCTCGAAATCTGTCTTTCGGTCAATGTAATGCATCAAGTGTTAAGAACTTTGGTCCATGAAACCAAATTGTCTGCATCAAATCGCGCGCTGCACAGCCACGTGAAACAATGTCGGCTGTTTTATCCTTTCCAGGCAATTGACTCCAAATGATATCCTGCGATTTCGTTTGTATGGTTGATACGCGATTGGCAACAAAGCATTTTTGAGTTGTTGGGTGCATTTTTCTCCAATGAAGAACGACAGTTGAATCTGTCCAAAAATACGTTTTTCTGACAAGACAATTTAATTTGTGTTTGATTTTAGTCCACCTTTGGCATAGCAAAACGGAAGCACAAAGCTCTAAACGAGGTATGCTTTGTGATTGAGTGGGCGCAACTCTCGATCTCGAAATGATCAATAAAGTTACATATTTTCCGTTGTCCAATACCCTTGCGTATATGCAACATCCATACGCTCGATTTGAGGCATCCAAAAATCCATGAATTTCACACTTATTTTTTGGTGATGTGTTGACATATCGATTTACGCGAACCATATCATGATTAGATAAATCAGCTTCAAGTTGTAAGAAGATCTCCGTAAGATCTCTGGCAACGGGTCGTCCCAGTCCAAACGCTCGATCCACAAGTCTTGGATCAAAATTTTGTAGCGTACTACGACTGGAGCTAATAATCCTATCAGATCATAGAGCCTGGCCATGATCGATACTATTTTTCGCTTTGTTGGTATTGCAGTTAATGGAAGATCGAATCGAAATAATATAAGATCTTCAGTTGGCAGCCACGACATGCCAAGAGCCTTGGTGACATCACTATTGTCAATATTGAGATTATATTCATAATCTGTTGGTGCCCCACTAAAATTCCACTTTCTAAGCCTGCCTTGGAGAGCAATTTGGTAACTTCATTCGTCTTAGCCTTGAGTTCTTCGATTGAGTCAGCTCCATAAAGTAGATCGTCAACGTACTGTAACGATCCTTTCTCGTCCCTTGGGATATCTATGCTATCTCTTGGGCTAGGTTCGGCACAACAAAATTTATTTTGTGCCCCGGTGAAATTAGAACAGGTTTGTTTATTGATTTGTTTTGGTGGTATGTTTATTTACGATTGTTTATGGGCTTGGTTGGATATGACAAGTTTCTCCACGGTAGTTCTGGACCTGGACAGCGTTGGTGAGTCACTTCGAAACCCTCGTCGTCCCTTCTTGCCTTCCCTTTGCTCCTGTAGCCGTGGCTGGTTGTTGTCTCAGCCTGTATCGTGTGCTTGATTTGTGCTCCACACCTCTGCACCCCCTTCGCTATGCTTGTTGAGATGGCTTTTGCTTTATGGCTATGGGGCGAATCCCGTAGCTATTATCACGAAGCAGGATGTTCCTCAGCAATTGATACTCGTCAGGATATATAGATCCTGGAATTTCGGCAGTAGGATATATCCTCGTGCCTACCACTGACTTTGGATACTCCTGGAAATGCTTGGCTTCTCTCCAATTTACTCTAGCTTGGGTACGGTGTTTGTTATCCTTATTTAGGGACTTGTTGCTATCGGATGAACTGTACAGGTTACTCGTAAGGCCTGTATAGTTCCTAGTTTTTCTGCTGCTCCTTGTGTTTCCTTGATAAGTTCTTAAGGTTACTCGTAAGGCCTTAATTACTTGTTACTTGATCACGACTTGATGACTTGATGATTTTTGATTGATGGGCGTTGCCTTTATATAGGCAGCTCCCACGGCCTCAGGAATAGATTGTTGTAGTACCGCTATACAGCTGGTACATTTCCATCGGCCCTCTGCTTTCACCCACGCATCCACTTGTTGCTATGCGTGGCGAAAGTCCCGTAAATCCTTGGCGCATATGTCCACTTTCTCTGTGGCTGCGCGCCCATTTATTCCTTGTCCTTGTCTTTCTTGCTTGTACATATTGACTTGCATCACTTTCTCATGTTGGCGTCGCCTTCCTATTGGCCGCCCATCGTATCCCGTTGACTTTCTCTGTCAGCGCTGCCGTCGTATTCTCTTCATATTATATTTATATACATATATACTAATTGTATTAATTTAAACTATTGTTTAATAATAATCAGCCTGATTAATTTAATATACAACATCGTTTAATTTCCCATGCAATGCACTTTCATACGCATATCATATCTATTAGTTAGAGGGCTTCCCCATTGTTCATCCCTCCCCCTTCGGTTTGCATATTCCCCTATCCAATCCACAAACCATTATCGTTTCATATAATGCATGCATGCCCCGCACCCGTCTCACAGGCTTGCTTGGCCCTCACTTTTATTCTCTTTCGCTCACAAGATTTTTGGCTGCTCGCAATCTAACTGCATTCGTTCTCATGAGCATGACGTAGGCAGAGAGCACCCTATTGGCCACCGGTATTCTCCCTTGCTGTCACTCACGCATAGTGTACGTGTGACGTGCGTGTATGCTTATTCAGCGTATACTCCTAAGCCCAGTATGCTAATGCATGCATCTATATTTGCCTCTCTGTGCTCTTGATTTACCTAATGAGGCCAATGCCCCCTTTTTGCATGCAATTATGCATCGATATTATTCATTATGCCTCCCACGCAACTTCCCGCTTGTACGAAATTGCCAGCGGTCGCCTGTGATTCGATCGAGCCATGCTTGATCGTAAGTCATGGGTTCGAGTTGGTTCGATCGAGCCATGTTGGACTTGGTTGCCCATCGCATGTGTGTGCATATCGGTTTTTGCATTATGCTTCCCACGCATCTTCCCGCTTGTACGACATCGCCAGCGGTTGCGTGTGGTTCGCCTGGCCAAGTTTGATCGTAGACCACTTATATTGAATCGGTTCGATCCATCAGCAGCAAGTTCGGTCGTATATCGTACGTTTGGTTTGTGTCTCGGCTGTATCTTGTATCTGGTGCATCCTTTGCACCGTTTGATTGTGTTGCTGCTGGCATGTTGTGTGGGATATTATAGTTAATTATAATGTTCCTCACAGTACATATCCTCAGCTAATACAGCAGATCCAATTGGAAACAACTCCTTATACGTCTCTGATAAAAACTTTAAGGACCTGATTGCGATAAATGGAGCGCACGACATCCCATAGGTAACAGTATTCAATTGATATAATTGAATAGGTTCCTGCGGTGACTTTCTCCACAAGATTTGTTGGAAACTTCTATCCTCTGGTGCGACGTGAAATTGTCTGTACATTTTTGTTATGTCAGCTGTAACGGCATGGCGATACAAACGAATCGGGAGTAATGTTAGGATCAGATCTTGAATAGAAGGACCAACCATGAGAATATCATTAAATGATATATTTGATGATGATTTAGACGAAGCGTCAAATACTACTCGCAGTTTGGTTGATGAGCTCTGCGGTCTAAGGACACAATGGTGAGGAATAATGTAATGATTTCCCGATTGCAAATTGTCTAACGAAGCTACCTCCATGTGATTCAACTTTAGATACTCATCTAAAAATTCGATGTACATTTCCTTTAGTTGGTGTTGAGATGCAAGCCATCTTTCAAGTTGAAGAAAACGTCTTTTTGCACAGGACAACGAGTCTCCAAGTTTCTCAAGCGATTCCTTGAACGGCAACCGAACCTGTATGCGCCCTGATTCCAGGAATTGTGTGTGCACCTGAAAGTGAGTTTCACATGCTTGTTCTTCTGAGGTTAACGAAATACCTTTATTTTGAATTCCAAGTAGTTCATCCATTTTCCAAAACCTTTGTAATAATATGTTAAGGTCTTGCTGTTGCGTTAAATTACAAGTGTAGTGTTGAGATGATTAAGGCTCAGCAATATTACCCCCGACGATCCATCCTAATTCAGTTTCCACTAGATGAGGAAGACGAATTCCTAAACTAATTTTACCCGTCCTAAGTAGATCGAAAAACTCCTTTACGCTTAGCATTAAATCTACCTTTCCGGGCTTATAAAAGAATGTGTCGGCTAACTCAACTTCTTTGGGAATGAGTCAACATTGATGTTGCAAATGTTTTACTTTCGTCATGTGTATTATGAATGATTTGTTGCGATTGATGATGAATCGAAGGTCCATCTGATTGATAATTTCCCTGTGATGTAAACCTCCACAATGTCGACGTCTATTTAATGAAGGACACTTTGAGGCTGGATGACCCTAATTGAGGCAATTCAAACAAAGTGACGCTGTATTAACAATCTTAAATCGCGAAATAAAAACTGGACAGAATGCTAACCTATGCTCAGTTGACTAACATTGAATGCATCTAGTTTGGGCTGCAACAAATACTTTTGAGGTACTATGAATTTTGTCTCTGACGGGTCTTTCCTCTTGTCGATTTCGCAGATACCCTTCCAAATACTGAAAGTCTCGGCAGAGTATTTCATAACAATCGGTTGTCTCGCAATTTATCGTATTCTTGAACCCGATCATATGCTTGTTTAGATTCAAGATCAATTTTTGACGTGACAGTATGAATAAGTACTGCGTTTAATACATCAGCTTCAGACCCAAGAGACAACAACGATCCGCGGAGAGCTGAAACCGTATCCAAAATCGTACGTAAGGTAACAGTGTCTGCCTTTTCATGCTAGCAATGTTAAATAAACTTAAAAAATGTTCCACGAAAATAAGAACTTTCTTATTATATCGCTCTTTGAGGCAATCTAGAGCCTTGGGATAATTTTCGTCTGATACTTGAAATGGCGAGACTACGCTTAGAGCTTGGCCAGATAGACAACTTATTAGATAGTTAAATTTGTCCACATTGGACAATGAGTTGTCTTCATGTACCATATTTGTAAATGAAGTAATAAATTTTTTGAATTCCCCATATTTGCCGCCGAATTTAGGTAATTTGAGGGATGGAAGCCGATTATGATGTCCACCATGATTAGTCGATGAATTAAAGAAACTAAGTTCTTCTGGTTTTTTCTTCTTACTTGCGCCGATACGCCGTAATATGATCGCCTTTGTTTCTATAAAAAGATTGTCTATCTCTGCCCGACTCGCGTCTGCAGGATCTAGCTTCTCAATATTGGTTAGAACTTGTAATGCCTGTTTAAAATACGACTCAACAATTTGAGACTGACAATCTAATATAATAGGGTCATTTTCAAGATCGATTCTAACTCTTAAACTTAGAATATTAGATTGCAGTTGATTCCGTTGTTGTCTAAGAGGTAGAAGCTGAGTTTCAACTGGTGGAGACATTTTGGGCTCTTAACGAAAGAAATGTAGCAAGTTAGAAATGAATTAAACGTAAGCTAAACGTGTTCTAGTTTTAAAAAAAAAAAACACTCAAATGCATTAAGTTCCACTCAAGAGCCTAATAAGTGAGCTTTGATATGTAGATCGTTTCTCTATATGACAGTTTGAGTACTTACTCTGGAAATTGATAATGTAAATTTGCACACTCAAGTTGACTTAGGTTATGATAGAGCTCCAATGTAAATGTCCCACGATGATATATCTCGCAAAGGCCAATGATGAAGAAGTCCGATGACGACTATCCAAGATGATTATGTAATAATCAAGAAGTCCAATGATGACTGTCCAAGATGATGTTAATATAATTAACGAATAAACGACTTTATATAGTTTTTAAGGTTTTATGTTGGGACTTGCGAAGTGCAAGGTCCTGTCACGGTCGCCAATGTTTGATCTGCCCAGTTGCAGATGGTACAAAACTCCAATGCTCAATAGCATGTGGAGTGGAGTAAGGAAAAATAAGTCTTCTCCTCTTCGAATTCCATAATGAAGTCATTTTTATATTTCGGTATCATGAGTTAGAAGCTCTTCATGAGCCATGTAACAGAAGCTTTTAGAACATGTTAATGTAAATGCAGTGGTAGAAATTCCAAAAATCTTAAACAAATAATATAAGAAAATTTTAAGATATACAAATCTAAGTTAACGATGACGTCTCCTCCAACACATACAATATTTCATATAAGTACATGTTCAATTTAGTTGAAACGCTACTGAAGAGATGCTTATAGACATACATTTGTACATACATACATATACATGGACATCGGCCTACAGATAAGTAAATCTAATATGGGGCTATTTAAAATCACGAAATCTGCAAAGTATTGTATATTACAAACCATATATGTAAAATCTTGATCTTTTTAAGGTAAAACAATTGCAGAAATTAAAAGTTATTTATTTTTCTCGCAGCACTGGTGCCAGTGGGAATCGCTGTTTCTCTATCACATCTTTAGCTTTCCCCAAAGATGGATCGAGGCGGAATTAGGCTGTATGCACCATACCCAAAAAAACTGGTGGATGGTCGTCTGTGGTAAATTTTTATTATTTACCATCCCTAAATAATTGGCAATGGATGCCAGTGGGAAGTAAGTATAATCGGAATCGTTTAGTATTTTAAAGTGTATTTATTTATCTGTCCTGATGTCCCTCCACTTTATCGCACATTCTTGTTTTGGAAATCTTAGTAGTAAATGATGAGTTTGGAGAATATCAACATGATTCGTGATCTGGATAGGTAAAATGTTTAATTTTTACATGTCAATAACATAATTAACCTGTCTGCTGCTACTTTTAGTCGATATTATGGATTTTTAGACCTATGCGATCCGAAAAATGAGGATTTTAAAAGTCTTGTTCAACAATTAATCATCAAAATGCAGGATGCAATAGCTAGATGTCATTCCAATATAACTGAACAGCTTATGCCAAAGTCAGCTTTCATTAAAACTGAAGATTCATCTTTATACACCGGCAATCAATACAGCAATTTTGTATCTCGAGAAATATGTAACAGCGAAAAAAAAGAATTTATCATGACGAAACCAACTTTAGAGAGGAATACGCAAATGCTTTTTGCAAGCTTGGACATTTACATCTTCTCCTGTGTGAATATTCTGAAGGTATATCTATAATATAAGCAATCACAGTGTTATTTTGATAATTTTATTTGGGACTCCCATGTGGGGCAGTGTCTATACAACTGTACGATTTTCAGTGACAGCATGAGTATTGGCACATTTTGACAAAAATGTGATTATCAATCTTGTTCTTATGACTATATTATTCAGGTACAAATTTTACTTTACCTCTGTTTTAAAGCATGTTTTATACAAAAATGTTGTATACATTAAAAGTTATAAAGCAAATTTTTTTGAAAATAATGGGTTTGTGGAAACAAAAAAAATTACTTCAAAAGCTAGAAGATATCCGGTATTACTGACAAAGCGTTTTTATTCAATTTTTTTTCCTTTTTGGAGAGTAACATTTTACTTTTACATAATGCAAAATATTAAATTAAAAAAATACCGATTTGTCACATACTGCAAAAAATTGCGTTCGTCACAAAATCGACTAAAAGTTGCTTACACTCAAACATCATTACTGAAGGCCGTTTGTATACATATGTACAGCTACATATGTATGTATGTATGTACATACATATGTATGTATGTATGTATATAAATTTGTTACTCGATTTGGAACGAATTCAACAGTCATTAATACATATGTACATATGTACATGCATATGTGGAATAAGGGGCTACATACATATGTTGTTGTGCTCCGTAAAAAAATTTCTAGTATCACTAATAAAATTCTGATATTTTGCTTTTCGTTGAACTGCTGGACTGGCGTCGTGGTCCCGGGATAATTATTAACAATTTTTCATTTTGTCATGTTTTTTTATTTTCTATTTTTGAAGATCAGACATTGAACTACGCAAAAAGTCTAAAAAGTTTTTAATACATTATATGTATTTATGGCTTTACAAAAATCCAAACTTTTACCCATTTTCCCGAACCACAACATACATATGTACATATGTACATATATAACCCCTTAGGCTGACACATATCGCGTCAAAGATACCGTAATTGAGAAAAGTCACTGAATAGGGATTTCCGGAGAGAAAGAAAATAACCCAATCTTCATTCGTTGAATTCAAAATATGAACTGATTTTATTTAAAACATTACTTAAAACATTAAATACTTATTCTAATGCCCCTTGTTTTCGGGGGTTGAAAATAGTTTATATTTCATGCTCAGCGTTGGCGACTTGATACCGCGCCGCTGTTATAATCTTCGACTTCGACAGAGTGTGGATGCATGTTTTGTTTGGTTTTAGGCAATAATTGTCATATGAATCTTTATGACTTTGTTTTTATATTTCGTTTTGTATGTATATTTCTTTGGTCAATCTGATTTGGTGAAGTCATTTCATCTGACCACGATGTTTAATCTTAAACATTCTGCAAAGGCCCACAAATGCGACGTTTTGGGTTTAATTTTTATAGTTGGTTGTCTAATACAAGTTAGTATTAATATTATTATTAGTCTGTCCGTATGAACACGTAGATCTCAGAGACTATTAGATATAGAGTCACCAAATTTGGTACGTAGACTAGTGTATTACCTACGGTGGTCAAGTTTATTTCAAATTTTTGCCACCCTATCGAAATTTAAACAAATTTGATTTTCTTGAAGACTATAATAGCTAAAGAAATCAAATTTGATATGGTGCTTAAAAATTTTGAAACAAAACCGATTTTCTTAAGACTATAATAACTAGAGACTCCAAATTTGGTATGTACATATGTATACTTGCTTAGTAAATGCGCAAATTTGTTTGTAAAAATTTTGTCACGCCCCTTTCCGCCCGCCCTAATTTCGAAATACTCGAGTATCTAACTAATCTAAATTTTCTACCTTGTGCAAATTTGACACACTTGAATTTGATACTAATACCCAGCAAAATGGCAAATATGATCGAAATCGTACTAAAAATAGCCAAGTTATGCATATAAACTTTTTTTCCAGTTGGCCGTTGGCTGGTGGGGGGCGCTAGGGTGGTCGTAAGCTTGCGTGAGCGAGATACTCAATATGCTTGTAAGAAGCATGTGAAAATTCATTTGTTAAAAATTTGAAATATTGGTTTTACTGGTGTATGGTATACCTAAGTCGGCGAGACGACTTACTTCATTTATTATTACATTCTCTACTTAAACCAAAAAAAGTTTTTTCAAAACCATTTTAAACCATCAACCCATAAGGTCGATCTAGCCATGTCCATCCGTCCGTCCGCCCGTTCGTCTGTACGTATGAACACGTAGATCTCGGAGACTGTAAGAACTATAGTCACCAAATTTCGTACTAGACGTCTGCATGAATGCATTCAAAACAAAGCCACATTGAGTACATTCGAATTGAGTAGAATATGAGTGAGTGAAAAAGACAGAATGAGACGAATGTGTATAGTACTGTTTCGCTAGGGGAACATGTTGTGTTTCGTCTCGAAAAACAGAGTATAACGAAAGGAGAGCAAAATGAAATGAAAACTTCGAGAACATTCAAACTGCTCAAGTAGTTCGCAGAATACTTTGTGTACTCACTTTCAGTTTTACTAACAAAATGTGTAGTTGTGACCGTCTAAAAATTATTTCTCAAATATAAATTATATGTAATAAATATATAAATTAAATAATTTACAACAAAAAATACATTTCTATATTTTCTTTATTTTTTCCTCTTTCTTTTAACAGATAATACACACAGCAGAAAACAGCTGTCAATATTCGAATGTATTCAATATACAACATTTCATTACTTCTGCTGCTCACTCACTCATTTCGTTTCTTTTCGGGTATATTTTTCAGCAGTCGAGTGAAACACGACTTCAGTCACTCACTCATTCTCATTTCGTTTTGTACAAGTATTCACTCAATTCAATTTTGACTTTGTACATTTGAATGTGATTTTTTGCCATTCATGCAGACGTCTATTTCGTACTAAGACTCTTGTAATACCTACGGTGTTCGAGTTTATTTCAAATTTTTGACACGCGCCCGCATAAATAAAACTGATTTTCTAACAAAGCTTGGACCACCAAATTTGGAATGTGTAGTGGCTTTAGTATACTCGCAAATCTAGCTTTTTCCCAAACTTTACCAAACCCCTATAATTTACATAAAACTGATTTTCCTAAAAACTATAATAGCTAGGGACATCAAATTTGGTATATATTTAATGGCTTAAAAGACGTGCAGACATTGGTTTTTTAAAAAGATTGCCACACCCACATCCGACCCCGAAAATTAAAAAAAAAAAACGATTTTCTCGAAAACTAACAAAGATCAAGTCACCAATTTTGGTATGTTGACTTGTCTAGTATGCGCATAGATTATAATTGTTTACATATTTTGCCACGCCCACTATCACCTCCATAATTTAGAAGAAACCGATGACTCCCGCAATTTGTTGACTATAGTAATCAAATTCGGCAGAATTATTAATCTTATACATTTCTACTAACCTATCAAATATTTTTGAAATCGGACTAGAAACATGGAAAATATACGTATAAACGACTTTTGCTAGGTTGTCCATAAGGGCAGAACTAGCCGTAGGCTTGTGGCGGCGTTGGAATGCTCGTGTGCTTTTGCGAAATTTAAAATATGTTTTCACCTGGTGCACGGTATACCGAAGTCGGCGAGAGGACTTACTTCATTATTTCTAGTTTATTAATCATTATTTTATCTACCCTCATTTATTGTCTCTTAATTATTTGTTTCATATGAATATTTCATCATTATTTTCAATATAAATTAAGATGTCAGTCGCCGACTATCTCTCTTCGAGTGCGCACGTCAGTAACCATAGCTCCGCAGCGTTAATCGTCTAATTTTATTTTGCCCTCCTCTTTGGCCCACTTTTCTATTTTTTTTTCCTCTCAAAAACCGCTTGTGCGATATAGTTCATTTTACTTCTATAAGAAATCTCACTATTCACCAAAAATGGCCCCTGGGCCAAACCTGGGGGATAATCGCTTCGCCAGTCATAGCGTTAGCCCCCAAAGCCTAAAAGAAAAAACTTATCGCAGTTTTATTGAGGAATACCACAACCTACCCGCTCCAACCGAACAAAACCCCAAATTCATAATAATTTCTTCTACAAACCCCGAAAAACCGATATCTAGTTTCTCATGTCTCTCTGTTCACCGTGAACTCAATTTAATAAGCAGAGACGTTATATCAATCTCCACACTTCGCGATGGCAACCTTCTCATGCTAGTAAATTCTAAGCAAGTTGCCGAAAAGTTCATTTAGGTGAAACAGCTCCCTGGAATCTGTGAGATCACATGCAAACTTCACGATAGCCTTAATAATGTGAAAGGGACAATTTTCGCTCCCTACCTAAATGAAATACCAGAAAACGAAATTGTCAACGAATTGAAATCACAAAATGTCCAGTCTGTATTTAAATTTACGAGAACAATAGACGGGTTTGCAAGACCTACAGGAGTAGTTTTAATCACTTTCGATCGCATTTAATATCCTAGCAAATTGCAAATATCTTGGCACTCGGTCAAGGTCAGAGAATATATACCAAACCCAATGAGGTGCAAATCATGTCAATTACTTGGGCATATAGCGAAACGCTGCAATAGCAGCGCAACATGCGTAAACTGTAATCTTAACCCCCATAACCCAGAACCCTGTACTCGTACTTTTTGTGCCAATTGTAACGGCGATCACCCTTCTTCGTCTCCGTTATGCCCGCAATATCAATTGCAAAAGGAGATATCGAAAATAAAAACTAGAAAGAAGTGTAGTATTCGCGAAGCCAAAAACCACCTTAAACAACAACAACCCAACACAACAACAACACCAGCAGCTAGCTTTGCTGTTATTGCTTCCCCCTCTTTCAATTCAAAAACGAATTCAATAAATCAAACACATCAACAACAAACACTCCGAACACCGGTTCTTCTTCCGAGCTCCCCCCTCGGTCTACCACAGCTGAAACAGAATCTATATATTCAGCAGGCACTTCTGCGTTCCCATCCCAAAAAATACCATCGTTCTCAAAATTGCCTGGCGCAAAAACAACAACAATAAATTCTACAGACATCTCACCTCCATCATCTTCTAACGAAATTTCGAAAAAAAAAAATGTTCATCAAAAATTACAGCTAACCCCTTCGGGTCACACTCTCTAAGAAATAAATCTAAACTAAACGACTCACTTAGCCCAGGCGACACCAGTGAGTCTATGGATGAAGCCTGATTTTTTCACGCTTTCTCCTTATCTCATCCAATTTATCAAACATACAATATCTGGTCTTATTGCACCTTTTAATAATTAAGATTATTCAATGGAATATAAACGGAATAATTAATAACTACAACGAATTACTGCTACTTATAAGGGAACATAATCCAGATATTTTATGTTTACAAGAAACGCATTTACCGTATAATTATAGTAACTTCATCTGCCCTAAGCCCTACGTGGGATATTTTTCCAACCACTCTTACATTCTAACCGCCAAACAAGGCATAGGCACACTGATCAAACAACATATTCCCCACGAATGCACTTTACCTTCCAATAATCTTCTCTACTCATCTCTTTTATTAAAGCTTAATAATCATTTCACTATCATTAATATCTATATACCACCCTGCCAAAGCTTTTCAAGCAATGATTTTTTTAATATAATCAACCCTGTTTCAAGCCCACTCCTTCTACTTGGTGATTTTAACTCTTGGAGCCCTTTGGGGATCCGAACAGGACAACTCTCGTGGGAAAAAAATCGAAAGTGTCCTTTCGTTATCTAGCTTGCTTCTGCTAAATGATGGCTCTCCTACTCATTTCTCCTCACACGCGTCTTTTACTCATATAGATCTTTCTCTTAATTCAGCCCAAATCCTACACAAATGCAAATGGTCCATACCTGCATGGCAGCGACCATTACCCTATTTTCATATCGGTTTCCTTGAATTTTCAGACTGTCAAAACTCTACCCCTACCGAAATACAATACGGACTCCGCCAACTGGGCCGGCTTTCAGGCTTACTGCTGCGAAACCATCAGGTTGCATATCTAACTAAAGGTGTCCGAGCATTGTAATAATTGTAATATTCCCCAAAGTAAAAGAGTGCCTCACAAAACCATAATTCCATGGTGGACTAAAGAGTTACAAGAACTACGCTGTAACAAACAAAAGCTCTGGCATAACTTTAGAAGAAATATGTCGCAAAACAACCTAATAGCATATAAAAAAGCTAACGCTATATTTAAAAAGAGCTTACTTACATCTAAACGCAGCACTCTTCAATCTTTCACCTCAAAAATCTGTCCATCATCTTCCCCAAAAAAGCTGTGGGCTGATGTACGAAGCCTAGCTGGCTCCCCACCCACTCAAATAAAATGCTTGAACTCAAATAATAATGTAATCACATCTCCATTTGACATGGCAGAATTATTCAGTAAACACTGGTCTAATTATTCAAGCGACAATGACTTTTCGTCCGAGTACGTACAACAAAAAAATGTGTTTAAAAACAAAATCTATTGTCCGTCTGCAAAGCTGCTTGAATACCCATTCTCCCTAATAGAACTCGAAGCTTCACTTCAATCTGCTAAAGATAAAACTCCTGGAGCGGACAGGATTTCTTATCCCATGCTTAAAAACATGCCCCTATCAATGAAAAATATATTACTTCATATTTACAACACCATGCTTCAGACAGGCACATATCCGCATATGTGGCGCAGTGCCACAATAATTCCGATTCCCAAACCAAACCAGCCTGCTAACGAAGTCAAGAGTTTTCGTTCAATATCGTTACTTTCCTGCGCAGGGAAGATAGTTGAAAAAATAATTGCCACCCGTCTGATGTGGTTCATCATCACCCGCAACAAATTAATCTCACCGAACCAAGTAACTTTCAAGCGACAGCAGAGCACCTCTGATGCTTTGCTGCGAATCCAACACTTCGTGTTCAACGCCCTTTCCGCCAAAAATCACGTCTCTATTTTAGCGACAGATTTTGAAAGGTCATTCGATCGCGTGGGATTGCATGCAGTCTTAAGCCAACATGAGTTCTGGGCTTTACTCGCTTGTAAAGGCCTTTATGACTCACCGCACATTCATGTGACATTCATTACGAGTGCCAACAAGTTAAAAATATTAAGCATCACCTTCGACTCTAGGTACACTTTTAAAGAACACTGCCTTACTTTAAGAAAACAACTCGAATCTAGATATAATTCAATTAAGTTTCTCAGCTCAAAGTTCTCATTTATTCATACGTCCACGTTAATAGGCATAACAGAAGCCTTAATTCTTTCCAAAATCGACTACGGTCTCCATATTTATGGGTGGTGTGCCAAATCGCACCTAACCAGGATCCAACCACCATATCACTCATCAGTCCGCAGCGCCATCAACGCTTTCCCCACATCGCCTACAAGATGTATCCTCGCAAAAGCTGGGCTACCGAGTATCCGCGAAAGGACCGTGGCTACAACCATGCAACTTGTAGCTAAATTGTATAGCACACCCAACCGTTTACTCTTTAAAGACTTCGCCTCTGTTTTTAAGCAAAGGAAACACTATAAATGTGTATCTACCATTCGCCGGTGCGCCTGGTATAGTAAACTGCTCGATTTACCTCCTCCGAAACTTGCCAGTGTGGTAGAGACCTCCCCGCCATGGGCCAAGGCACCTTGTATAAACACTACGCTTCACAATACCACAAAAAATGTAACTAGCAGGAAAGAAAATCTTCAACGCTTCCACGCTGCTAAAGAAGGATTGACTAATAGGACCTGACTTTATACCGATGGCTCAAAGACAAGCAATAACACATCATTTGCAGTCGTGGATAGCTACAATTCCATCGTTAAGTGTGGATTACTGCCCAATTTTAGCTCTGTAGTTACAACAGAGGCATTCGCGATACTAAGTGCTTGTCTTTACGCAAAAAAAAAAAAATCGCGGCAAATTCAGCATCTGCACCGATAGTCTGTCCTCCATCTCCGCTCTAAAGAGACCTTATCATAATGACCCTACAATTCGACAAATCCGTCAAATAGGCACCCAATGTCATGATAAAAAATCATTTTTTTTGGCCATGTAGGAATTATCGGTAACGAGAACGCTGACCGAGCCGCGCGTGCAATGTACGCATCACCATCCTTTCTGTTTACTCCGACCAGTAGTACAGATATAACACGGCTCAGCAAACAACATGTCATAAAAGACAGTCAATCAACATGGTCTGAATTTAGCCACCGCTATACAGCATTTAACCCATCAGGCAGAAGAATTGACCTTCCTGCTAATGTACCCAGAAACGTTTGCAGCACATTTATTCGCCTTCGCATCGGACACACCCAATCTACCCATCAGCACCTTCTCATGGGCGAACCAAAATTACCTTGCACCTTCTGCGGACAAGATAATGTGGTGGATCACCTCCGGGACTCTTGCCAACCACTGGAAAGAATTAGGGCTTCCATAGCTCCATCAACCTCTCTAACACTTCCAATCTCCCCTCTACTAAAAACCCCTTCACCGGACAATATAACCGCAGTGTATAATTTCATAAAAAAATGTAATATATCAATTTAGTATATCTAGAGTCGAAGCCCTTTTAGCTAGTACTTATTGTTTTTCCTTTAGGTCTAGTATTAATTACTTTATCTAAAATTGTAAATAAATAAATAAATAAATTAAGATGTTAGTGTGTTCAATCCACATATTGACTTCCTATGCCTGGGAAAGCACTTTAATGCTTGACCCAGTACTAAGTTCATATCACATACTCTTAAGATTGGCCTCAGTAAGATTGATCAGTATTCTTGAGGTACATTTAGGAAACAAAATTATACAAAAATGACAAAAGATATAGACAAGAAGAGAAAATAAAGAGAATTTTTGTTACTACAGGGATCCTGCGGGACTGCCTTGTGGTATTGCTTCGCAGGTCTATGGTGGGTTGCTTGCTTATTTAGCATAATCATCTACTTTATACATATAAAGGTTATATTCTATTTATGCTATTAAAATGGATTGGTAAATTATTTTGTTTACCAAATACAAGTTCATAGGATCAGTATTTATGTGTTACTGATGGAGTTGTGTTAAAACAGTACACAAAATATTGTAACCATATATCCCAATCAGTTTTATCTACTGATATATGTATATGAACGAATGTACTCATTGAATGTCCTATGACTTCTCTCAACGGTACCTATGGTCTGGTGGTGGTGTACAGTAGACGTAATGTTGTCTATTTTTTAATATTTGCACAAGTCATTTATTATTGAATTTTTGTATTCTGTTCCCATGTCCGTAATGAACGTCTTCATTGGACCGTACTTCAGAATAAGGGATTCGAATAAAGCTTTTGCAATTGTTGTAGCGCTTTTATTTGGGACTGGTATTGCTACTAAGTATTTCGTCAAGTCACATATTAGTGACTGCGTATTCATTACCATTTTCAGATTTTGGTAATGGACCAATGGTGTCTACTATTACTCTGTCAAAGGCATGTATGGGGGTTTCTGTAATAACTAAGGGAGTTTTTATGTGCTTTGTCGTTTTTGACTTTTGGCATTTTTCACATTTACATGACGTGTCATGTTTTTCCAATAGTAATATCTTTTTACTTTGGCCAAAGTTTTTGTAATGGATCATCATGGTATGTAGACAATATTGCTTCTTTATCTTTGTCTTTTTCTATAATGGTTGAGTTGTTTGATTTGGAGTATACCGGCTTGTTTTTCAACCCTTTGAAAAAAACTGACCTAAGTCTAGATTTCCATTGGTGTACAGATCTCCAATCTCAGTTATTGCTATAACTTTCTTTCCATGTTTGAGGAAACATAAATACATTAGCTTAGAAGCTAATTGTATTTTCATTTTTATCATCTATTTTATTTTGTCTACTTTGATGCCTGGTAGTGACTTTCAGGACATTTGCTTTTGTGTTTTTTAGATCCTGTATTGTAATGCGGTATAATGCATCCGCAACAAAATTATCTTTTCCCTTCAGATATTCTACTGTAAATTCATATTCTTCTAGATCAAGTCTCATTTTTGTTAATTTTGAACTTGGATTTACGATAGAGAATAAATACGTTAGTGGTCTATGATGTGTTTTGACTCTGAAGTGTTTGCCATATAATAGCCCAGTGTATCGCAGCTAGTTCTTGTTCAGTTGTGCTTTTATTACTTTCACCTTTGGTGTTTGAACGGGAAGCGTATGCTACTCGTAACTGCTTATCACCGTTAAGTTTGAGTTAAAGCCGCTCCACATGCATATTTGCTAGTATCTGTTATTATACAAAATTCTTTGCTAAAATCTGGATACTGTAGTGGGTTCTATTAAAGCTTTTTTCAGATACTCAAATTCTTTTTGGCTTTCTTCAGGCCAAACAAAGTACGTTCTTCTTACATAGTAGTGTTATCGGACGTGAATGTTCTGCGAAGTTTTTAATAAAGCGTCTGTAGTAGTTGTAAAAAGCTACAAATCTTCTAGCACTATCAGCATCTTTCGGTACTGGTTATTTTTCAATGATGTCGTATTTGGTGTCATCTGGCAATATTTCTTTGTCAGTGCATTTATGACCCAAGAATGTCACTTCGTGCAAGAAGAATGAACACTTTTCTATATGCAGTTTGAGGTTGTGTTTTCTGCATATGTAAAAAAAATCCTTTATGTTCTTGAGCATGTTTTTCTCGGAACAACCGATGACTATTAAGTCATATATTTAAAGGAATGTTTGTGACAGGTTTAATCCAGAGAAATCAATTGTCATCATTCTTTGAAAGGAATTTGGTGCTATTTTAAGACCATATGGTAGTCTGGTAAACTGATAAGATCCATTACTAGTGGAAAATGACGTAATACTTCGCGATTTATCTTCTAATTCTTTTTGGTGGAAACCGGACATTAAATCTTGACATGAAAAATATTTGGCTCTGCCTAGTTGATCAAGAATGTCGTCTGTTCTTGGTAATGGGATTCACTTCTTTGGTCATTGGTTTTCTGTACTATTTCATAATTCTTTAATGATTCATATTTTATGTTTTTCAAATTTAAAATTTTTACTCTTTTTGTTGTGTTTAACATTCAGACAAATGTTTGATTCGGATTTGAGATCGAATTTCCAAAGAATATTCCTTTTTCGACTTCTTGAGTTAAGATGACAATAATTGTATTTTTGTTTGGAATATTTATTTGTCGGATTACTTCAAATCTTGCTGGGAGTATTGTGGTATTACTGTCACAGGTGTGTAATATTGGGATGTTTATCGGAAAATCGAAAGAACGGTCCACAATCTTAGCATAGAAAATAACGAAGATATCAATCAAAGTCACTGTTTTCCACCGATCGTTCCTATTGGAGCTATATGATATAGTCACCCGATCTTTATCAAATTAGGCATAGTCGTTAACAGATATATTAAACTAACAAATGTTAAATTTGAAAGCAGTCGCATTGAAAGTAACGAAGTTATTGACAAAAGTCACTGTTTTCGACCGATCGTTCCTATGGGGGCTATATGATATAGCCACTTGATCTTGATAAAATTTGGCACAGTTGTTTATATGTGTAATAAACTCACACTCACCATTATTAAATTAGGAAAACTCACTGTTCGTGACTTTGCGGTTTGTATGGGAGCTATATGATATAGTGGTCCGATCCGGCTGAATCCGAGATATACAACCCCCGCAGTATATTCAAGCCTACATGCGATATTTCAGCTCTGTTGCTCTGGGTGCGTTGCACACTTCTAACCAAAATTAATATACCCTTTTTGCAAGGGTATGAAAACGTATAAATAAAGAAACTTAATTAGTACATAATATATATTGTTGTCAGTCTAAAATGCCTCGTGGTACAAGTTTGTCCGATTACGAGCAGGAAATTATCCTCGCCATGCATGAAAGCGGCTCCAACATCTCTGAGATAGCAACCAGATTTAACAGAACTGCATGGGTAGGTTTGTGAACAATCCGTCAATATATGGTGCTACACAACGCAGCGGACGCAAGACCAACATTGACAAACGATGCAATCGCCAGATTCGACGTCTCACAGTAGAGGATTCGATGAGCAGCGGTCAAAAAGGGGTTCATTTGGATCCTCAAATAACGAGGAGTAGAACTGTTCAGATTGTAAACGAAAATCTTATCGTTAAACGTAGCTCAATGTCCCTAAACCAAAGCTTCTGGACCGGCATATTAAGGCTCAATTAGGAATGGAGGAATGGCACAAGATCATCGTTAGCGACGATAAAAAATTTTATTTAGACAATTGCAAAAAATATTGGAGAGATAAGCACCAAGAACGACTATCTTGCTACAATCGAGGTTTTGGCGGCGGTACCATGATGGTATGGGCCTCGTTATGCCATATAGGAAAGACGCCTATGTGCTTCATATCTACTCGAATGAATGCCAATATGTATGTAGAGCTTCTGAACGAATGAAAATATTGACGCATTTGTTGTACAGTCGTTGGTCAATTTTATGCCAAATCGTCTCAACTCAGTCTCAAGTCATAAAGGAAAAAGTATTGATTGTTAACATAATTAATACTTCAAAAATACCAACGTTAATTACTTATAAGAGACCAAAGTGAACAAATAAACATATAATTATTTACTATGAATATAACTACACATAATTTTTAATTTTTATACCCTTGCAGAGGGTATTATAAAATTGGTCAGATGTTTGTAACGATATAGCCATGTCCGTCCGTCCGTCGGTGCGTATGCCATCTTAAGAGCTATCGGGAATAAATTTTTTGGGGCTTCTTATTACCCGGGTAAGATATAATAGTATTGGATATAAAACCTCAGATCCCAAAATTTGAATCTGATCGGATAAATAGAACAAAGTTACAGTCAATATAAATCAGCTCAAGCGCTGCCTACTACGTCATAATCAAATCAATAGAGCACATCCATACACACACAGACGCAACGCTACATGAACTGTATGTGTATGCGTGCCGTGCTTTGCTTAGGAAATGATGGATATCATCAGCAGCTTCTCATGCTGATCAAGAATATATATACTTTATGGGGTCGGAAACGTCTCCTTCTGTGCGTTACAAACATCTGACCAATTTTATAATACCCTCTGCAAGGGTATAAATACCATACGACATGTATGACGTAGCTAGGCCTAATACCAAGCGGACATTCAATATTCCATATACATTCATATACATTCCAAATGGAGGCGTGAAGTTGAGTTGCACCGACTAACAGTTTTGATCGCCCAATAATCAGTTTAAAAGTTGGGAAGCTATAATTAATGATAATATAATTATCATTTAATAATGATCATTTATTTGTACTTACTAAAAGTGTTTTAACTTTGGGGACCTCGATGACCCACAACTAGTATGTGAAGCATTCTCTATCGTTTATATATTTAATTTTTGCCAATTGCGTCCGTAAAAAAATTATTTTTGCACCGCTATTGGGATAGAGGCCCCCCGGTTCAGATTATCCCTAGCATTAGTCTTGTTGAGTTCGTCCGTTTGCTGCCTCAGTAATGGTATCGATACCCAAGTCCATTAGAATGGTTACGTTTCTTGAGACTCAAGTATACAATGCGTACGCCTTCTTCGAGCTTTCGTCGACATTCGCCTGCTAGCTTACTATTACACTATGCAACAAATTTTAGGTTGCTGAAATCAAACCAAACCGGATTTTTTTTTCTAAAAGTACATCTCTTCAATATCAAAACCCTATTTGGGTTTTTCAAAGTTAGCTCGATTTTGTTTTTTTTTTTTTTCATTTTGGGGGTATGTTTTACATTGTCATATGAGCTAAATATGACTTATATACGACATAAATCATCCTAAGGAATATTGTTAATGGTTAAATAAATTCATTTTAGGAATGTTATATAACCCAAAATCACTTTTTTAGCTACAGTTGTCGAAAAAAATTACAATTAAGCCCTATTTGAGAGTAGTTTTGGAAGTATTTTTAATTTATAAAACACACAAAAAATTGAGAATAAAATTAATTTAAAACAAAAAATATATTTAGAAATTTGGCAAATTAGAAACGAGTTATTTTTGGTTGCGGTTCATTTCCTTTATCAAGATCAAAGTAATCAGATTCGTCAGTGGAGAACTCCATTCCAGCATCATCTTCCTGCACTTCTTTATTTGATTTTCATCTTCTTCGTATTGAAATATTTGCTTAGTTCACCAACATACATATTTCGGCCAGTATAGCATCTGGAGCCCATTATCCCTGATACCTTAACTCAAATGGCAAGGCAATTTGCTGGTACCGCTCTTCCTGTTCATCTGATTCATTCGATAGTTGTCGACTAAATTTATCCAAATGGTGGTGTAGAAAGTAAATTTTCAGCGACATGTGGACTCTAATTTTCGAAAACGAATTAAGCATTCTTTTCAGGGACTTCTCAAAAATAGGTGAACCTTTATCGATGTTCACGCAATGAACTCGTCGCCAGCTAAAACTTTGTTGACATCTAAAGACTTTACCAATCTCCGAACATCAGGTCCATTCAAAACGCATAAAACATTTAATATAAGTCAAAAGTATTCGTTTATATACGTATGTATATGTAGATATAAAAAAAATGCCTTGCCATTTTTTAATTTTGCATCACTAATCCTTGGAAAGATTTGTTGCAAACAGCAATATACAGCGTCTCTTCTACCGACAACCATCAAGAAATTTTTTTCTTTTCCGATTTTGATGTGAAGTGGAAGAAAAATGATTTTTTTGGGAGATACAAGTTGTTTATGCATTCTGTTTGCATTATTTTTTTCAATTTAAGCTCTTATATTCAAATTTTTTTTGTACTGATCGCCCTTGAATCGATTGTCCCAGTCCGGTTACCATGGCAACGATTTTCAAGTCAACATACACGCCAATTGTGCTTTTTGTATTCCACCAATTCTAAAATCCATTTTATTTTTTCAAACGTCTCTTTAGTATCAATTCCATATGCAATGGGGATCGATGGCTTTGAAACAATGGTTTTATACACTTCGTTAGTTCGACCTACTCTAGAACATTGCTCGCCAGTGTGGAACCTTCAATAAGATGTTCACCAGCGTAGTATTAAATGGGTTCAGAAGCAATTCTTTATGTTCACGTTACGCGGTCATAGTTTGGACCCTACCTTCTTATTTTAACAGACTTCTACTTATTAATCTTTCTTCACTTTACAATAAATAAAAATAAATAAATAGACGTGAAACAGATTCCACGATCCGACACTATGCAATTTGACCTACCATACGACCTAAAATACTCTGTAAGTGCTTCTATAGCTTCCTTAAATTTAGTGGTTCTCGCTAAGTAAAGTCTGACAACTTTTGTACATGCGTCATCCACCACTAATACATGTTTTGTTGTGCTTCCTTTGACATCGATTAGTTTAAAGTGATCGATATAAACCACTTCGAACATCACATCACATCAGGTTTAAGTAAATTGAAGTTATGACCTTCTTGTTTTCCATTTTTGACGAAAAGATTATACTTGTTAGGCAATTATTTATATGGTGTTCTACTTTTTTACGTAACTTTGTGAACCAATACGACTTTGTGATAACTAACTCAACTAACTCATTATGATATTTAAACAGGACATGTGATTCCATATTTTTCGGGACGTATAAATTAAACCGTTTCGCATTTCATACGAACTGGGTTCAGACCTTTCTAACATCGACTTTAATCTTAAAATTTCATCATCTTGGTTCTGACATATTACTAAATTATCTTCAATGTATTTTAACTATGACCACTTCTGAAATTATAACGAGTAAAACACGTCTGACTTTGGTGAGCTCACCATAAAAACTGAACCGCTCTCCTTCTTTTTATTTAATTCTCTCTGTTCTTTTCTAAAAAGTGAGACAGCACACTTTTCGTACTGTATCACTGCGTCAAACTTAAAACTAATTTGTAACAAAGAAAAGAGTAAGATATACTTTAGGCTAAACATATGGCACTGGGGGAAAGAGTAAGATATATGTACTTAATAGTAATACATTTTTTTACAATATATTATTCAATACAATAAGCTCAGCTTGTAACACTTTCTTGCAAATATAAAGAATTAAATCTAAACGCAAGTGTTCAATCGTGTAAGTACATTCCTATATGTACAAAAATATATTCACATTACCAAAAGCGCCCAAAGATAAGTGAGTATGGCTAGTAGCTGTCGCTTCACAACAGCAATAGAATAGACATGTATGTAAGCTAAGTGAAAAATATCTAACAATAACAAACTTATTCCAAGTCCCAAGTCTTGCTTTGAAAGCGTTAAGGATAGAGCGGAAAAACTATGGGCAGAGCAGAGAGGGAGGTGTACTCTTAGCGCCTTCAGAACTAACTCTAATATTGCCATTGTTTGCATTAACTATTAAAATTTTCACTGTTTTAGCTCTGTCAGCTTACCAAAAGTACCTTAAATTTTGCCAAATGTATTGGACCAACCACGACTTTCTTTATGGAATAGGCATTGCATACTTTAAACTACGATACTTTAAGTGGTAAGTTGAATATTTCGCTTAAACTTTTTTGTTTAACTTTGCTTATAACTATATAATATATAAAATGTTGGTAAATCTAATAGGATCAGTCATTTTGCACATGATTTTTTCGTGTTTTCGAGATATTCAAAACCTAATTTTTTGATGAGGTACACATCGAAATACATATCTTTTTTTTTACAGCATCAGATTTTTCTCAAAAATGTTTATTTTACATGCTACGGATACCATGTAACCTTTAAAAAATTACAACTTGTACAACAGCACCGCAATCGTTGACTCTCCGTTAATCGCAACAAAGCGTACTTTTCGGTGGTGTCTCCGTCCCCACAAAATGCCACGATATGCATTGAAACTGAACAACAATTTACCGTGGAGAGTGCAATGTAATTCTCTAGCAATATACGCGTTTGCGCGTCTGTTCTCTATAACAGTGTTGCTTGCGTACTATGAAATATCAAAAAGTTAACTTTGGTTATGCCGAAAAATCATAGGAGTTTATATGATACACTTTTTAATTAGTGGACCTTCAAACAACGTGATTTCAAAAAGAACAAAAAAATATGCGCATCGGCATCCGTGACGAAACCGGCACGCGTCAGACGACTGCCCGTGTAGTGAGCAATAATGGAGGTGCTTTTAAGCCCGGAGATTTAGAAACCGATGGTACTACCGGAGGACTTGGATTACTCGATAGCGGTAGGAGTTTACGCCGGAAAGGCCAAACCTCTCACACAGTTGGTCCTCTGCCCGGATAGCGTTAAAATTTTTATATTTTATGTATTTTGACAATATTTTAGTTTACCGTAATGAGCAATTCGAATGCGAAAAGATAAAATCATTTTTTTTATTTGAGCACTTTTAATAACTTTTTATACCCTTGCAGAAGAGGGTACTATAAAATTGGTCAGATGTTTGTAACGCACAGAAGGAGACGTTTCCGACCCCATAAAGTATATATATTCTTGATCAGCATGAGAAGCTGAGTCGATATGGCCATGTCCGTCTGTCCGTCTGTCTGTGCGTACGCGTTTTACTCAGCCATCTTAAGAGCTATTGGGATGAAATTTTTTGTGGGCTTTTTATTACCCGGGTGAGATAAAGAATGAAATTTGTAAGGATTGGACAACTATATCATATAGCTATAGAACAAACATTTTTGCAAAAATTGAAATTTACCAATATGATAGTATTTGACATAAATTGACGGATCCCAAAATTTTAAACTGATCGGATAAATAGAACAGAAGTTACAGTCAATACAAATCGGTTGAAATGATGACCTAGTAGGCAGCAAGCAGCGCTGCCGGCATCATGAAATCAAAAAGAGCACATGCATACACACACACAGACGCAGCGCTCCAAGAACTGTATGTGTATGCGTGTTGTGCTTTGCTTAGGGAATGATGCAAGAAGAAAGAAAATTTATTATAAAAAGAGAAATAATTTGAATGTTTTGTTTGTGTATTGATGAATTCAGTTGCAGGGAAAGAAATTTCAAAATGTAAAAAAATTATTGCCAAAGACTGCAAGGGTATATAAACTTCGGCATTGCCGAAGTTAGCTTCTTTGATATTTTTCTTTATTATCTATCTTTTGTAGGTAAGCTTTTACAAGATAAAAGGTTTAACAAAAAATGCTTCTCACATTACTATAATCAATTAAAATAAAAAAAAAAGTTTTCTTTTTTGCCCACTTTTATAAGTTCCGTCGACACCCAAAAAAGGATTAGTTTACATTGTGCCAAAAAGCAAGAGACCCAGAGAACAAGAGTTGAAAAGTTGGAAGCAAATATAGTTTTCACCTATAAATTGGGGAAAAAAATACAAAATAAGAAAAAAATTTATTTATTGAATTTTCAAAAATCTTAGTCTTAGGGTGAACTGCATCGTCAACAAAACAATTTTTTAAAATTTATTTATAAAATTGGTCAGATGTTTGTAACGCACAGAAGGAAACGTTTCCAACTCCATAAAAAATATATATTCTTGATCAGCGTGAAATTTTGCATGTAGGCTTGTATATACTGCAGGGGTTGTAAATCTTGAAATCAGCCGGATCGGTCTACTATATCATATAGCTCCCTTACAAACGGCAAGGTCACGAACAGTGACTTTTTTCAATAACTTCGTTATTTTCTGAGCTATTGTCGTGAAATTTAATATTGGTGAGTTTATTACACCTATAAACGACTGTGCCGAATTTGATCAAGATCGGGTTACTATATCATATAGCTCCCATTACAAGGATCGGTCGAAAACTGTGACTTTCGTCAATAACTTTGTTACTTTTGACGCGATTGCTTTCAAAATAAACATTTATTAGTCTAATATATCTGTTAATGACTGTGCCAAATTTGATAAGGATCGGGTGAATATATTACAGATCCAGTTCCCTAGGAACGATCGGTGGAAAACAGTGACTTTGATCAAAAACTTCGTTATTTCCTATGTTAAGATTGTGGGCCGTTCTTTCGTAAACATTACTCTTTGTAGATAAAACTTTTTTTCACTTTGACGGCTATAAGTAAGGAAAGAGTACCAAACAACTTGCAAGGGTATACAAACTTCGGCGCGGTCGAAGTTAGCCCCGGCCCTCTGGTTATTTAACCAAATGACCTGAAGCCGGATAATCACCAACTATAACAACAACAAAATGTTTTTCACTTTGAAAAAAATGAAATGAAATGAAAAAAGAAGTAAAAAGCTTACAATGGTATTCAAACTTTGAATCGGCCGAAGTTAGCCCCGGCCCACTGGTTCAAATTACCAATTTCATGTGCAAAGCATCCTGGAAAACTTTGTGGTACATTTTTTTATTAATAAATTGGTCATATTTTTGGAACGCACAGAAGGAAACGTTTCCAACTCCATGAAAAATATATATTCTTGATCATGAGAAGCTGGGTCATGAGAAGCTAGGTCTCCCTCCCTCTTGGACCCCCCTATATTTTGGGAGCAAAAAAAATTTTTTTAGTAGGCTTGTATATACTGCAGGGTTTGTAAATCTCGGAATCAGCCGGATCGGTCTACTTTTAATAGCTCCTCCTTACAAACGGCAAGGTCACGAACAGTGACTTTTTTCAATAACTTCGTTATTTTCTGAGCTATTGTCGTGAAATTTAATATTGGTGAGTTTATTACACCTATAAACGACTGTGCCGAATTTGATCAAGATCGGGTTACTATATCATATAGCTCCCATTACAAGGATCGGTCGAAAACTGCGACTTTCGTCAATAACTTTGTTACTTTTGACGCGATTGCTTTCAAATTAAACATTTGTTAGTTCAATATATCTGTTAATGACTCTGCCGAATTTGATAAAGATCCGGTGACTCTATATTACAGCTCCCATTCGAACAATTGGTGGTAAACAGTGACATTGATTAATAATTTCGTTATTTGCTATGCTAAGGTCGTTCTTTCGCAAACATAAGACTTTTTAGACGGCTTGAGTTAAGGAAAGGGTGACAAAATTTACAAGAGTGTTTATCGCTCATGTATTTGGCTTGACTTGGCGTGTCAAGCGGTGCAGGTGTTGGTCTTCGGACAGTTTGAAGTCTTAGTTGTTGTTTCGCTGTATTTTTCTCCCTTTTGTTTGTTTTATGTTTGTTGTTTGTTTTTGTTGATTTGTAAGGGGTTATATGTTTTGTGGTGCGTGATAATGGGTAAAAATTTGGATTTTTGTTAAGGAATGAAGACATATTTTTATTAAAAACTATGTTACACGTTTTTCGTAGAGCAATGTCCGATCTTCAAAAAAAGCTTACAAAATGAAAAATTGTTAATAGTTATAAAAGTTACAACAATTTCAGCAAACGCTTTTTTCCCCGAGGCTTCCCGTGATCACGATGTCAGTCCAGCAGCTCAAGGAAAAGCAAAAAACGCAATAATTTTATTAGTATAGTGGATTGTGATGTACTTGAACAAACGATCAAAATTTCGAGAAAATTTTTTTTTTTTTTTGCAAGCGGTAAATAAAATGTATTAAAAAATGCACAACATTAATATAAAGAGTCATTCGCAGGAATCCTTCGTTCAAGTACAAATTAAGATGGTGGGTCCGTCCACTAGTTCCTGTTGAGGTTTATCGTTGACAGGATCCAACTTATGAGATGATTTAGGTTGATTAGGATGAGATACGATTAAGTATCTGAGTCCACTGTCCTTGTGGATCAGCAATATATTAGCGATTATAAATTGTGTTACGGCCAAGTGCCGGAGTTATGTGTCTTTATTGCCAAAGGGTTATACAAAAACTGAATATGTTGAAGGAAATAAACGAGAACTAAACCTAAGTACATCAATGGGAATGTGAATCTAAAGCTAAATACATAAGAAGTAAATATGTAAGGCGTATGTTCATGCTATGGGCTCTTGGTCAGACGCTGTGTCAGCATACTTATGTTTATATGGAATTCGTCACTTCGACGTTGCAGCTCCACAGATTGTTCTAAGACTTAGTGCGAGGGCAGTTCGTTGGATTGTTTGTTAACTTCTCCCCTTCTAAGTTCATTGCCGTCCTCGGCGATGCATGACTCTTTGACCAATCTTTGCAGTTTAGCAGCTGACTTCTTCTGGTACCTGCAATGACCAGCTACGATGAGGCTATAGAGCAAGATGCTTACAAGTACTCCGATCGCGAACCAAACCTTGGGCGATCCGTTGGATGTCATATCATCATTCAACTCCAGGATGGCTTTTAGGTTGAGTTCATTCATTCGCTGTAGCAGTGGCAGACTTAACACATGATCGTGTCCCGTTATATGCAGCAAAGGGGAAGCCGGGATGCCAGGAACCTTGCTTACGACCTTGTTGTGGTTGAGGTACATGGTCCCGTTTATCGTAGCGCTTTTCTCAAACGTTACAAGATGGGTTCCGTTGGCATGTAACGTAGGGCCATCATCTACGCTGAGACTAGCAAGCTAGTTGACAATAATTAACTTCCTCAACCCTTGTAATGGGCTCCAGGTGACTGGGCTGCGTACGACATATAACTGATTGCCCTAAATGTAGTCCGCGAGCGCATGTGTCATGCTTAGCCAGTTTGCAAAATGTTACGTGATTGTTGGTAACGCATTCTGTGACCGCCTTCACTCCGTCGTCGCATTCTGCCACTATGTTGTCGTGTATCAGTAGTATGGTGTCGCCATGTACCACAGGGAAAATAATGAAATAATGAAAATAATCATTTATGTATAAGTTTTGTTAAACGAGCAAAAGTGGATACTAGCTCATTTTTAAGTTTTTTCTGGATTATTCGAGCAAAGGAGAAAATAATGTTTTTATTAATTATTATAAATGGATTTTTGGTAAAAATTTGGAATCGATTAATGCATTTTTCTGGGTTTTACAGCCACTCAAAGTCACAGTATCGAAACGTGTATCCACATGTGCTCGCCACTGCATGTTGAAAAATATGTAGTTGTGTATACATTGATTTAATATGATAAATATTCTTGTGCTGAAGTTTCTGAAAAATTATGTTTATTTACATAAAGTCTTCTCTTAATTTTTTTCATAAATTTTTCGGTATGTGTTTTTTGTTTGCACCAAGTTCATTTGTACGCATTTGTGGTTCACTCGATTTTGTGGGACCAAGTTCCAGGTTCGAATGCTCTCGTACAGGTCTTCAGTACATATGTATATACATAGAGCTGCCAATAAATGTAATATGGCTATTAAAATATTGATCTTTATTAAGATAAAACAATTGCAGAAATTAAAAATAATATGTTTTCCTTCCTGCAATTGGCCACAAGGATGCCTTGCCTAAGGCAGCTGTAAATTAAGCAGTTAAGGGACGGTGGATGGTGCTAGTGGGAATCGGTATTTCACGTCCACTGTTATTCCCAACCGTACCGCAGAGCAATCGAGTGGTTAACCTAAAAGTTGCTGTTGCTATACCAGTTAGTTGTTATCGAAAATTACATATTGAGTTCATATATGTACATATATATAAATATATATATATATATTCGTATGAATGTATTCTTATGTACCAGTTTGCGCGTTATTTGTAATTGTAAAACATTTTAGGTATTTATCCTAAAAGACTAACTGTTTACATGTTTATTAATGAAAGAATAATAATTTCGTAATTAAATTTAAACTATATACATACATGCATATATACATGCATTCATGTTCATATTGCATTGTGTTGTGGTTTGATAGAATTATATATGTATATCAAGTAATTTTGGATTGAAAAATGTTACTACATTAATAACAAAATAAAGGTACATATGAGTTGGATTTTCATATTTATTTTTTTCTAAGGAATACGAATTTTTGTTGATCTAAATACATATGTACATATGTATGTTGTTACTCTATGTAACCCATTATTACCAACGTTTGTGCAGATATGTATGTACATAATACATACATATACATATACTACATACATACATACATAAGTATAAATCCATATGTAAACATGCACTTAAATATGACTATGTATTATTTAATAAATACTTATATTTAGTCTATTTAATGCCGGTGAAAAAACAACCTTATTGTATATTTACACGACCTATGAATATCATATTAATATCATCCTGGCAATGAAATATGCATTTATCTTGAAAAAATGTTCAACTTATTTACATACATAAATATGTACATGTATGTATGTATGTATGTCATATTTATGTACATGTATGATATCTCGATATCATATAAGTTAATAGTTTCGTTGCTTTCCAGTTTATTTATTAAGGTTAGGTTAATTTATAATTATTAGACATCGACCGCTTTCGTTTTGCGTGTAGTGCCTTTTGAGTTCTTTTTGATACTGCTTTTGCACACGTGGGTGCGGGCTTCAAGCATATCGAGCTCAAGCTGCTATCAGCTGCAATATATGTGCTTTGTGGGACCAAAGCCTCGAGTGATAACTGTAGAGCTGGATATCACCTGCGAGCTGCGCAAGCTTTGGAGTCTTAAAGCTTTATATGATAACTAATCCCCCCTCAATCGGGGACGTCCTCGGTGCCGCAAAAGATGATTAACTTCTCTCCGAGATTGACCATAAGTGTTTGCGCATTGCTGTGCACATGTGAGTTTTAGACAGTTTGGTTGAAGCGTTGTCCCAGTAATTCAGGCAATACGGTACCGATTTTGATATTCCTTGGACTGTGGATAATCTTCTCCAAAGTGGCTTAACTAATTTTACAAACTAACAAAATTCGTATGAATATAACGATGTGAACTGCTCAACCAGCATGAATTTTTGTTTATCTTTTTTCCTCTTTTCTTTTACTTGTACTCTTCATTTTCCATTCTTTTTCATTCATTTCATTTCCTTTTTAGTTTTTTTTCTTCTTTTTTTTTTGAATTTTTTTTTATATGTATATTTTCTTATTTGATATTGTCTTTGTGCACAACTCTTCCCTTAACCTTAACCGTTGATCCTAAGTCTTCCTCAATTACCTCTTCTGTATATAGGGGCGTTAGTTTGTTACCAAGTCTCTTGTTGGATTTCACCATAACTTTATCTCCTGTTTTATATTTACGATCAACAGTATTCCTATTATGATTTATTAATTCAGTTTCTTGAGCTTTCTTTACTTGATTTATAGTCGCATTAATTCTTTCATCGTTCGAATTAAATAAGTCAATTGGTTTCTGCCCTGTTACAGAATGAATACTTCGATTGTACTCTATAGTGGCTAGCAATATTATGTCTGTTGTGTCCTCGATTCCTCTTTCTAGCTTTAGGCATCTGCCTATTTCGCTCAAGGTGCTGTGAAACCTCTCAACCTGCCCGTTCGAAGAACTATGCATAGGAGCAGAGTTTGCAATTTCAATACCAAAATGATCGCGAAGACAAGACACAATAGTATATGAGTTCAAAGATCGCTCGTTATCACAATAAATTGTTTTTGTTCGAGGGAATACATTTAACAGCTGCAGAAGGTGTACTTTTACAACCAAAATTGTACGAGAAGCTATCTTTTGTACTATTGCGAATTTAGATAACTTATCCACACATGTCAGAAAATAAGTTGAGTCCGTAGAGTAGATGTCAACATGCAAAAGTTCCCCGACATAAGTTGGAATAGGAGTCTCGCATACCGGGTGTCTCGTTGGATGTCTAGCATACTTGCCCTTCGAACAAATCTTGCAATTTAACGCCACTTCTTTTGCCTTTTTTTCCATTCTAGGAAAAAAATAATCGCGAAGAATTTGTTTGATGTTTTCTTGAGAAGATCTATGAGCTCTATTATGTTCTTGATTAATAATTTCTAGCTGTTCGTTAGGGTTAACAATATCGGTTACCATTACTTCAGTGTGTCGGAAAACTGTCTTAGGAAAAAGCTCCACCAAACGATGCTGAATTTTGCCAAGCACAGACAATTCACACTTAATTGCGTTAACTACACCTAACTTCACGCAATCCTGTACAGTGTTAATTAAGTTTTGAAAATCAGTAAATACGATCATATGTCTTAATTTCTTGCCAAACAAAATATTGGTTTTCTTAGAGTGAGATTTTCTATGTTCGAGAATTATTTGGTTGGCGTAACAGTTGACCGGTCTAGTAACGGATTCTATAGTATTTGAATACGGCTCCTCAGTATGAATTGTTGCAGCGTCCGAATTTTGATCTTCCTCAGTATAATTTAAATACTGGCGAGACAAAGCGTCCGCAACCAAATTATCCTTGCCGGGTTTATAGAGAAGTGTTGCATCGAATTCTTCAATAATCGCGTTCCATCTTTGGATTTTAGAATTCGGATTTCGATCCGATATGGCGTAAGTAAGAGGCTTATGATCCATATAAATCTTAAGACCTTTTACACCGTAAAGGTAATTTCTTAATGATTTGAGAGCCCAAACAATTGCGAGCAACTCTCTCTCGTTGGTCGCATAATGCTCCTCTGCTTTTCGTAGGATTCTCGAAATCATCGTGATGGGACGGCCATCTTGGGATAAAACTGCTCCCAAGGCATTTGAAGAAGCATCGGTCGTAAGATCGAATGGCTTTCGAAAATTTGGATATGAGAGCATTACCTCCTCCGAGATCAAAATCTGTTTTAATTTACTGAACGCCTCGCGCTGATTATCGTCTAACGAAATTACTATTTTTTTTTGACTGCGACGCTGGAACACTGCCGTTTTCGCCTCTAAGAATATCTGTTAAGGGTTTAGCTATTTTCGAGTAATCCCTTATAAATCGTCTATAGTATCCGGATAAGCCCAAGAAGGAGCGAAGCGATTTTAGGGTGTGTGGTTCCGGAAAAGCTTTGATTGCTTCCACTTTCTTGGGACAGGTTTTAATCCCACTGCGACTGACTATAAATCCCAAATACTCGACTTCCTCTTCAAAAAATTTCGATTTTTCAAGGGATACTCTCATATTTGAGGCAAAAAGGCTTGATAAAATTAACTCTACATGTTTAAGATGTTCCTCCATTGTTTTTGAAAAAATGATAACGTCATCTATATAAACAAAGCAATATTTCCCGATGTGTTCCCGCAGAACATCATCGATGGCCCTTTGAAACACACTGGGGGCGTTTTTGAGTCCGAAAGGAAGGCGACAAAATTCAAATTTTCCACCGCTAACAGAAAAAGCAGTTTTTTCTCGATCCCGCTCTGCTAGCTCGATTTGGTGAAATCCAGATTTTAGATCAAGTGTTGAAAAGTAATTAGAATCGCCCAGATTTGATACAATGACTTCGATGTTTGGAATAGGATACGAATCCTCAATTGTTTTTGCATTTAATTTTCTAAAATCTATAACCAACCGTTTCTTCCTAATTCCGTTTTCATCGTATCCTTTCTTATCGACAACCCATATAGGATTGTTGTATGGGGATATCGATGGCCTTATAATACCATCGTCGAGCAGTAATTGTATTTCATTATTGACAAACGACCTAACACTCATAGGGTACGGGTATAATTTAGAATGTGTTGGCTCTTCATCTCGGGTTCGGATTGTTGCAACAATATTAGTATTGTAGGGAAGCTTCTCATTAGGATCGGCGAAGACCCCGAATTTTTGCTTTATCATTTCATGAAAAGGTTCCTTTATGGCAGACGGCACTGCCTCAGCTTGTAACTGTAAATGACTCACATCTTGGCCTACCAAAAACTGAATAAGTTCACTGCCAGAATCGTGAGTAATTACTTTGGTTTTGAAATTCAGAGTTGCGTTAACAATTTTTAATAGATCAAGTCCTATAACACCATCGAAAGATGCCAAATCCGGGAGAATAAAAAAGTCTGAAGTTACACCGAACAAGTTAATTTTACATTTATGAGTTACAGAGGTAGTTCCATGAATGGATTTTACAAAAAATACTTTATCGACTAGCCGTATACCCTTTAGCATAGGTAATGGTTTGATATAGCTTCTCGATGCTCCCGTATCGATCAGCAACTTTATTTCTTTCCCCCTACATATCTACGTATCCATGGCAGGAGGGAACTACCCCTAAAAAATTAATCTCGTCATCTTCTATCCCTTCAACCACTTTTGCTCCAAGCTCGTTGTATGTTTCGTCACAGTCGGGCCTCTCCTCATTAAGATGATTGATTCGATTAGTTTTAGAGCTTTGACGATCAGGCGGGCTATTAACCCACTGCTGAGATTCAAGGTTTTGTCTACCTGATTGGCCTCGGCCTAAATGCGCGGTGTTTTGTCTGAAACGTGAAGTGGAAGGGTCAACATCCATTGGTTCGCCCAAAGATTGTATGACACCCGGCGTGCTGTTACTTTTTTGTAATACCCGGTTGTCAGTGACGGTCCTATTGGTCTGTGCTACAGCATTGGCATCGCCACCTAAGTTTGGTTGTCTATTAGAAAAATAAGGATTGCGATGACCTGGAGCTGAATCTGAGTTAACAATTTTTTGTGTTGGTTGCCTGTTCCTTACAGGGGTTTCAGCACTACCCTTTGCAAAATGCGAAGCAAAAGTATAACGCTCATGATTTGCTCCGACTTCTTGTGCTAGTGCCAATGCACATGGTAAATCAGTAGGTCTTGATGCAAACACTATATCGCATAGGGGCTTTTTTAGTCCTGATATAAATACTCTTAAAGCGTCCCCTCTATATTTTTCGTTTATTGCATCAGCAATATCTGTTTCATAGGTCATAATGGTCTTGTTGGTTAACAGAGTCAATTTCTTTTCTATCTCATCATAAAATTCAAGAATTGTCGTTGTTCCCTGTCTTAAAGTAGACAGTTCCTGTTCAATTAGATAAGCAGGGCGCTTATCCGAGTAAGTAAAGTCCAGCCTAGCAATTATGGCATCAAAACTGAGCACTGTACTAAAAGATGATAATACACCGTCAGCAGCACCTCTAATTTTATTTCTAATTATTGTTACCGCCTGAAAATGTCGTGAGCTTCCATCAAATTCTTTGAAAATCTCGTACACATTATGTGCTGCCTCTCGCCAAGACACATATGACCCGGGTTGGCCGGAGAATTCGGGAAGAGTTTTCACAGCATCGAGCGTTTCCTCACATTTTATTCCAGGAACAATTTTTACTTTTTCCCACTTTTTCGCTGTCGGCTTATTAGCAATGCCGTTTATTTGATTTTTTATATTGTTTAATTCGTTTTCAAACTCTCTTCGTGTATTTTCAACTGCTTCCCCTACTAACAACCTAACCTGATCTGCATTCATTTTTAAGCTAATCTCGTTTAAATTTAGTTGTCCGAAAAAATATTCTAGTTCAAGCAAGGAAGAGTCGCACATGAAGAATTTTAGTTCATGTTTTTTTTTTTTACAAAAAAAAAATTGAAATGAAAATTGAAATGATTGTTGGAAAAAAAAATTATTACTTTTTTTTCTTAGCACGTGTTTGAAAAAATTCATACACTGTGAGCAGAAATTACAAAACTTACAAAAATTTTGATGAATTTCAATTTCTTTATTAAACTTTGCGAAGATTTTTCCGTAGTTTCCAGTTTTCTGTTGTTACAGGTTTTTCCATTGGGCGCCAGTTAATAGTTTCGTTGCTTTCCAGTTTATTTATTAAGGTTAGGTTAATTTATAATTATTAGACATCGACCGCTTTCGTTTTGCGTGTAGTGCCTTTTGAGTTCTTTTTGATACTGCTTTTGCACACGTGGGTGCGGGCTTCAAGCATATCGAGCTCAAGCTGCTATCAGCTGCAATATATGTGCTTTGTGGGACCAAAGCCTCGAGTGATAACTGTAGAGCTGGATATCACCTGCGAGCTGCGCAGAAGGAAGCTTCTCCGACCCCATAAAGTATATATATTCTTGATCAGTATTAATAGCCGAGTCGATCTAGCCATGTCCGTCTGTCCATCCGTCCGTCTGTCCGTCTGTCCGTATGAACACCTAGATCTCGGAGACTATAAAAGCTAGAGCCACCAAATTTGGTATGTAGGCTCATGTAGTATGTAGAGTGATCAAGTTTGTTTCAAATTTTTGCCACGCCCCTTTCCGCCCCCGCAATTAAAAAAAAACGTTTATCTCAAAAACTATTGCAGCTAGAGACACCAAATTTGGTATGTATATTTGCATAGTAAATGCGCACATTTTGTATGTACATATAAAGTTTTTGCCACGCCCCTTTCCGCCCCCGAAATTTTAAAAACTCGATTATCTTACGTAATTTTTTACCTTTTGTAATCATAAATTTGGCACACTTAAATTTGATACTAATACCCAGCAAAATACCAAATTTGATCAAAATCGGACAAAAAATAGCTGAGTTATGCATATAAACGTTTTTGCATAAGGCCGGAGATGGCCGTTGGCGGGTGGGGGCGCTAGGGTGCTCGTTGATTTCGTTGAACAAAATTATTGGCACATCCAAGGCGAAAACTTAAAAATATAAAAAAAAGATGACAAAAATTAATACAAATTATAACTAATATTTAGTATGTAGACCTTTAGCTTTAACAACTGCTGATAATCGATTTGGCATTGAATTAACCAAGTTTTTAGTGATATCTCCCCCAATTAAATCGTCCCTATTTGTTATTGCGCGTTTGGAAATGCGTCTATCCAATTCTTCCCTCAAGTGCTCAATTGGATTGAGATCTGGAGATTGTGGTGGGTGCGGTAGCACATGGGCGGTATTGAATGTGAGCCACATTTTAACGATATGGGCAGAATGTTTCGGGTCGTTGTCATGCTGAAATGTGAACGAGTTCGGCAAATTCAGCTTTTCGGCACTTTTTTTAAGGTTTTCCTTCAAAATATTCAAATAAAAATTTTTGTCCATTATGGCATCGACAAATACCAACTCGCCCACACCTGCTGCAGACGTGCAACCCCAAACCATCACCATGTTTTACCGTTGGCGTAATATTGTTTTTGTTGAATGCCGTATTCGGCTTTCTCCAGACAGTTTGGCGTCCGTCCGAGCGAAGTATATTAAATTTGCTCCTAAATCCAATGGCTTGCTAACAAATTCCTTAGCGTAGTCCAATCGCATCTTTTTGTTCACATCTGAGATGCACGGTTTTCGTCTAGCCACACGCGCTTTGTAATTGGCCTTGTGCAGTACTCTGCGCACTGTTATCGGGTGCTAATCCTTCCCCATTTCTTGCTTTACTTCAGCAGCAATCTGTGTTGATGGAATTTTGGGATTCACCTTCACATTTCGAACGATTTTCCTGCTTTCATGATCGTTCAACAACCTTGGGCAGCCCTTCGGGCTCCCTTGAAGCGCTTCACGATGCTTCGAATGGTGAAACGGCTTCTATCCATTATCTCTCCAATCTCTGCATAGGATTTGACTTGATCGTGCAAGTGCAGGATAATTTTCCGTTGAGCTACCGATGTTTCCTTCTGTTGATTAGCCATTTTCAAGAAAAGTCCAAAAATTCGCTCAATTCTTACAAAATTTTCTACATAAGAATACAAATCCTCTAAGTTTTAAATAACGGAATATAACAGAGTTGAAATTGTCAAAACGAAGTTGCCCAACCTATGAAATTATTAAGAAGAAAGGACATAGTACTAAGTCTGCCAATAATTTAGTTCGTCACTGTATGTAGTCATCAGAACAGGATTGGCAATCCCATATTTTCTCAAAATGTGTCAATACTTCGAAAAGTACGAAAACATGCTGTCCCTGAAAGTTGAACAGCTGACATTTTTTTTAAATGTACATTTTTGTACATTACAAAGTAAATTTTGTAATTTTTTTAAAACAAAAATTTTTAAAAAAAAAACTTGCGGTGTTCACTGTATCTCGGTCGTAAATTATCTGAAATCAAAAACCAATAAAATGTAGTTAAAATAATATCAAATCTTACCCCCTAATAGTCTCAGATTATAATACCCTTGCAAAAAGAGTATATTAATTTTGGTCAGGAGTGTGCAACGCATAGAAGGAAGCATCTGACCATACAAAGTCTATATATTTTTGATCAGCACGATGAGACGAGTTCAAATAGCCATGTCCGTCCGTCCGTCCGTCTGGATCGACGCGAATCCCTCCTAGACCGTTAGAGCTACAGAGCTGAAATTTGCATATAGGCTTGTACAGTTGTGTTCAACGCATAACTTTACAACACATAAGTTAATTTTTTGACATGTTAAAACATGTTAAAAGAACACGTGTTCAATTATTTTTTAAGAATAGGGTGCAAAGAAGAAAATAGTTGTTCCCGTTATTTTTTCCTTGGTGTGTGTAAGTTTTTGATGACTTTTGACAAATACACCGAAAAGTGCCTGTTCATAATTATAGTAGTGCCCGGTGCAAGTGGTTGGAAATCAATTTAAATAACTTTTTAGTTGAACAAAAAATCTTCAATAGTAAGTGTAATGAAGTTATTAATGTTTTGGTGAACAATTTTTATATAGTTTGTAACAATTTTTTATTGTAGTGGGCCCAGGAAGGGGTAAGCCAGTGGGTAAGCCTAAGATCAAAAGGCAAATCATACCGGGAAATTGAAAATATTGTTGGCTGCTCACCCACAATGATATTTAATGCGATCCACTACCAAAAAAAGGCAGAAAGTCGTGGTAGAAAACGCGAAACAACCGCTGTCGAAGATAGACGCATTTTGCGCTTCAGCAATATTAGGCCGTCAGCATCATCTAAACACATCAAAAAAGAATTGAATCTCTCGGTCAGTGATGTCACAGTCCGTCGTCGCCTAATAGAGGAAAAACTTAATGCCAGAAGTCCCAGAAAAGTACCTCTACCGACTAAGAAACATGTGGAAAAACGTCTCAGGTTTGCAAAAGATCATCTGGCCTGGCCCGTAGAAAAGTGGCGAAACATATTATGGACAGACGAAAGCAAGATGGTTTTATTTGGCGGAACAGGGTCTAGGCAGTATGTACGACGTCCACCAAACACTGAGTATAACCCTAGGTAAACCAAAAAAACGGTTAAGCATGGTGGCCTCAGCATTATGATATGGGCGTGCTTTTCCTACAACGGCGTGGGCCCTATCCATATGATTAACGGCATAATGGATAGACATGTGTATGTAGACATCGTACAAAATACAATGCTACCATATGCTAGTTGGGAAATGCCGATAAAATGGACATTCCAACAAGATAACGATCCGAAGCATACCAGCAAGCTTGCGAAGGATTGGTTTGCTTCGGAAAACATCGACGTTATGCTATGGCCACCTCAGTCCCCAGACCTTAACCCGATCGAGAACTTACGGGGAGACGTGAATCGGGTTGTGGCAACATCAAACCCAACAAACAAAGCTGAGCTTTGGAAAGTAGTTAAGGAAGCATGGTCGCAAAACCCCCTGAAGCATTGTCAGGACCTTATCGACTCGATGCCACGCCGATGCGATGCCGTTATTAAAAATAAAGGCTATACAACAAAGTACTAGGGTCCATTGAATAAGGAGAACTCAAAAAATCATTCCCAAATTCAATGAATCTTTTTTTTTTTTTTTTATTTTTGTTCAACCACTACTATAATTATGAACAGGCACTTTTCGGTCTATTATCAAAAAATTATAAAAAAATTAGAAAACCCAAAGGAAATCCATAGGATTCTAATAGCTAATCTCTTGTTTGTAACCTAATCTTTGAAATATTTGAAATAAAAATTTAATTTTTAATGTTTACGATGTCGAAAAATGAATATAAATGATGCAAGGTGATGCGCTACTATATTTTTGAACACAGCTTCTTCTTCTTCCATCATTTCCTAAGCAAAGCACGGCACGCATACACATACAGTTCATGTAGCGTTGCGTCTGTGTGTGTATGCATGTGCTCTATTGATTTCATTATGACGTAGTAGGCAGCGCTTGAGCTGATTTATATTGACTGTAACTTTGTTCTATTTATCCGATCAGATTCAAATTTTGGGATCTGAGGTTTTATATCCAATACTATTATATCTTACCTGGGTAATAAGAAGCCCCAAAAAAAAATTTCTTCCCGATAGCTCTTAAGATGGCATACGCACCGACGGACGGACGGACATGGCTATATCGTTACAAACATCTGACCAATTTTATAATACCTTTTGCAAGGGTATAAAAATTAAAAATTATGTGTAGTTATATTCATAGTAAATAATTATATGTTTATTTGTTCACTTTGGTCTCTTATAAGTAATTAACGTTGGTATTTTTGAAGTATTAATTATGTTAACAATCAATACTTTTTCCTTTATGACTTGAGACTGAGTTGAGACGATTTGGCATAAAATTGACCAACGACTGTACAACAAATGCGTCAATAATTTCATTCGTTCAGAAGCTCTACATACATATTGGCATTCATTCGAGTAGATATGAAGCACATAGGCGTCTTTCCTATATGGCATAACGAGGCCCATACCATCATGGTACCGCCGCCAAAACCTCGATTGTAGCAAGATAGTCGTTCTTGGTGATTATCTCTCCAATATTTTTTGCAATTGTCTAAATAAAATTTTTTATCGTCGCTAACGATGATCTTGTGCCATTCCTCCATTCCTAATTGAGCCTTAATATGCCGGTCCAGAAGCTTTGGTTTAGGGACATTGAGCTACGTTTAACGATAAGATTTTCGTTTACAATCTGAACAGTTCTACTCCTCGTTATTTGAGGATCCAAATGAACCCCTCTTTGACCGCTGCTCATCGAATCCTCTACTGTGAGACGTCGAATCTGGCGATTGCATCGTTTTTCAATGTTGGTCTTGCGTCCGCTGCGTTGTGTAGCACCATATATTGACGGATTGTTCACAAACCTACCCATGCAGTTCTGTTAAATCTGGTTGCTATCTCAGAGATGTTGGAGCCGCTTTCATGCATGGCGAGGATAATTTCCTGCTCGTAATCGGACAAACTTGTACCACGAGGCATTTTAGCCTGACAACAATATATATTATGTACTAATTAAGTTTCTTTATTTATACGTTTTCATACCCTTGCAAAAGGGAGGGTATATTAATTTTGGTTAGAAGTGTGCAACGCACCCAGAGCAACAGAGCTGAAATTTCGCATGTAGGCTTGAATATACTGCACAGTTTGTATATCTCGGATTCAGCCGGATTGGACCACTATAGCATATAGCTCCCATACAAACGTCAAACGGTGAATAGTGACTTTTCTCAATAACTTCGTTAATTTCTCAGCGATTATCGAAATTTAACATCGGTGAGTTTATTGCACCTATAAACAACTGTGCCAAATTTGATTAAGATCGGGTGACTACAACATATAGCTCGCATAGGAAAGATAATTAAAAAACATTGACATTTGTCAACAACTAACTTTGTTACGTTTAACGCGTTTGCTTTCAAATGAAACATTCGTTAGTTTAATATATCTGTTAATGGCTATGCCGAATTTGATAAAGATTGGGTGTCTATATCATATAGCTCCCATAGGAACGATCGGTGGAAATCAGTGACTTTGATTAATAACTTCGTTATTTCCTATGCTAAGATTGTAGACCGTTCTTTCGCAAACATTAGCCTTTTTAGATAACACGCTCTAACTTTGATGGCTATAGGTAAGGAAAGAGTTCCAAAGAAGTTACAAGGGTATAAAAACTTTGACGCGGTCAAAGTTAGCCCGGCCCCTCTGATTTTTTTTTTTAGAGGGTGGTATCCAGTGTTTTTACAAAATATCCAACTCGACATACATATGTTAAGAACATTATCAAACAAAATTCCAGTATATTAGTCCCCTTATGTCCTTTGGTATTGCCTTTAATCTATCAAGCCAAAATATGGAAATTCTTATTTAATTAAACTGTACAACTTCCATCTTATTTTAGTCGACTTCAGTTAATTAACCTTCCTTCTTTAACTAATCGTAGAACTATGCTTGGTGTAACTTTTCTTTACAAACTTTTGAATGGTGAGATTGACTCTTCCGAGCTGTTGAGCCAAATTAACATTTCTGTTCCATCTAGAAGGACCCGCAATTTCACACGGCTTAATCTTCTCACTTGCACAACTAACTTTGCTCTGCATGAACCTATTCGTATACCATGTAGTGACTACAACAGACTTTGGCACGCTATCGGTTCCGAAACATCGGAACATATAAAAACTGCGTTCTTGTCCTTCCTCGCTCGTAATTAATTCTAATCATCTTTATTCGAACCTATCCTGTTTTTTTTTATATGTAACCTATTATCTTATTACATTTAACATTTTCTATTTCTTTAGTTTAATTTTTGTTTAATTACTCGAATTATATTTTTAAATTTCAGTTTGATTTATTTCTGTTAAAATAAAATCCATTTTTAGCTTCTATAATTGGTTTCTATTTAAATATTGGTCAAAATTATATTTAAATATTGATTTAAAAACGTTAAGACTTATGATTTACTCCATATGAAGGCAGTTTTTTCTTGCTGAATGTTGAAATATTATTACTTTTCCAAAACTGGGGGTCAGCACGCTTCAGGTCACTAAATCTTACCAATTTGTAAGGCGAATCCGCTCCATGCGACTTCCACGCTCTCGGCTCGCACCCAACTCCAACATCAAACATTAAGCGACGACTCGAACAATACACACAGCGCTCATCTGGGCTAACACCGGCCCTTTGGAGGGCTATAAGGCCTTCAAAAAATGGGCAAGGGTGCCAAGGTGGATCGCTCTTATGTATGGTGGCGAACACATGCGGATACATGTTTCGATACTGTGACTTTGAGTGGCTGTAAAACCCAGAAAAATGCATTAATCGATTCCAAATTTTTACCAAAAATCCATTAATAATATATAAATAGAAAAACAACACATTTTATTCATTATTTTGTCCTTAGCTCGAATAATCCAGAAAAAACTTAAAAATGAGCAAGTATCCACTTTTGCTCGTTTAACAAAACTTATAGATAAAGGATTATTTTTAATACTTAGCCCTAAGGCATTTTGCTTTAATCACGCTATCAACGGTCTGGGCATACTCTCCATCAATTTTTCTATCAATCCGCGCAATATTCGCAATATTTTTCTTTCACTTCCCTTTCCATTGTCCTTGCAGAACCCATAAGTTTTCGATCGGATTTAGATCTGGGCTTCGAGCCGACCACTCATCATTTGATCATAATCAGAAAATTTTGATTTTGGAGCCATTTCCTTACAATTATGCCCGAAACCACCGAAGTGCTGGCAGAACAACCCACAGCTGAACAACCCACAGCTGTTCATGCAGGATGCTCACTAAAGCTCTTGGGTCAACATGACAATGAGCACCACTCAACAACGAAAATGAGCACCACGAACCAGTACTCGTATACAAAGGGAGTCAAACCTTGAAGTTTCTGACCCACTTTGGCGCTCTCACCAACCCTTTCAATGTCTTTTCGATTTTGCAATATTCCAATATTTTTATAAAATGCTTCTTTTCGCTTTGATGGTGATGGAATCACTTGATCAAACGCGGTAGATGTGTTTTTACATCTACGGATGAAACGGAAAATGTAAAAAAAAAACATCCTTATTAATTTGGCATGTGTCAAATAAGAGTTGATGGTTCTCGTCAACCCTAAGAGTCAGCATGACATGATTTTTTCACCTCCAAACTGTGCTCTTTGTCCGAGAGTTGTAAATGCTGGTTGGTAGGCCACTCACATTGAGATTTACTAAGAAATTCTAGACCTTTTAACCAAATCGAGTCAACTAATTCATCAACATCACACTCGTGATACTATGTCAACTGGGTTTTGTGTTGTTGGCACATAACGCCAAACTACGTGGGTGTCACTGTATCTAATGTAGAGTTATTACCCATCTCAAGTCTAGGCAATGTTTTAGTCTTGAGGGGCGCTACTTTAGATTTCGACATTAACATTGAGTTTGAGTTCCGCAGTTTGGACTCGATCGTAGATACAACAGGCATATGCTCTCATTAAGGCATCAGCAAATCCATGAATCTCTATCGGTGATTGAGGTTCTGTATGGACGCATCGTGGAATTTTGTTTATATTTACTATGGATAATTTTAATTCGTTCCATGCTGTCTCTAAATTCAAGTCCCTTGACCCACAGCTCTTGCGTTAAGATTTTGCCTCTAAGTGTTAGGGGTCACAGAAGATCTAACGGATCAAATAAACGAGATGTCACCGAGAAATTGTTCCGTTTTGTCGCTCCAAGGCTGATAAACGAGTCATTTATTTATTTACGTCAACTAAGTCAGCAGTCAAAAAAGCTTAAGCTAAAATACAGATAATAATTAATTCACGAAGGTAGCTTAGCTTTATGCACAACTAAACATTCCCGACCCGGTGGAGGTGTTTTATTTGCAACAAGATGCCAGCCAATGTGGTCAGGGATGAGTTGCAGCCAATCCAATATCCAGTCCAGAATACTTTCAGTGGTTACGCTGTAGATAATTAAAAAGTATAGCGCGAAGAGAAGTGACAGATAGATGAGGAGAAATAAGGCGAGAAAGGTTGTTAAAAGATTGGCAAAGAACACGAAGAGGTTCGTGAAGAGAGTAGTTAGTCAGACATCTACTAAGGTGAAGAGGAAAAAAGTTTCTGGTCCGACGTGAGGGAACACAAAAATATAGCGTATCTAGTAAATTGGTAGAAATGACTTCGCCGTTGACTTTATGTACTTTATGTAGAAAGAGAATGCCAAATACGAGCCTACGATTGTAAAGTGAAGGAAGATTAATAAGAAGAAGTCTGTCAGAATAAGAAGGTAGGCGAAGATTCGGGTCCCAATGAAGACCGCGTAACGCGAACTTAAGGAATTGCTTCTGTACCGATTTAATACTACGCTGGTGAACATCATATTGAGGGTTCCACACTGGTGAGCAATATTCTAGAGTAGGGCGAACTAACGAAGTGTAAAAAAACCTTTGTCACATATGGATCATCAAATTCTTTGGCCCAACGTTAATGAAGTCAAGAAGACTGCATGCTCTATTGACAATTGAAGATATATGAACATTAAAAAGAAAGTTTTGGGTCAAACATAACGCCTAAGTTTTTAAATGATGGTACACAATCTAACAGAACAGACTTAATAGAGTAATGAGCTAGGAGCGGCGACAAACGACTGAATGTCATAAAAGTGTATTTAGAGGCATTAAGGTGTAGTTTATTAACGTGACACCAAACACAGAACGCATCGAGATCCGATTGCAAGAAGGATCATTATATGAATAACAAATCTTGACGACATCCGCAAACATGAGCACGCGTGAATGAGCCCCAAGGCCAAAGGCAAATCGTTTATAAACAAGGTAAATAACAGTGGGCCCAGATGACTGCCTTGGGGGACACCTGACGAAACTCGAACAGTTTTAGATATCGAGGAACGAAAAGACACCTTTTGGGTTCTGCCAATAAGATACGACTTTAACCAAGCCAATAGTTTCGAGGAAAAACCCATGATGTTAAGTTTCATGAGAAGCATAGAATGATCAACCGTATCGAAAGCCTTACTAAAGTCAGTATAAATAACATCAGTTTGACACTTTTTACGGAAGCCATGATGTATAAGGGTAGTCAATTCTAAAAGGTTGGTAAGCGACGAACGACCTTTCATGAAGCCATGCTGACAAGGAGAAATAGTGGATCTGGATAGGTGTTGAAGGGAAGACGTAATAATTTTCTCAAACAGCTTAGGTATTGCCGAAAGTTTGGCAATGCCACGGTAGTTAGAAATATCCGATTTGTTACCCTTTTTAACAAGCGGAATAATAAAAGACTCCTTCCAAATATCAGGGAAGCGACAAGTCTCACTCGATATAAAAAATAACCGAGATAAAGGCTTAGATAGGGAAATCGAACACATTTTAAGGATGCAGCTAGGAATATTATCAGGCCCGGGTACGAAGGAAGACGTCATAGATGACAAGCTAGAGATAATACAGTCGTCAGTAATACTAGGAAAAAACATACAATTTAAATGTGGAATTGTGAAGATATAAGGTGTGGGATCCGAAGCAGTAGTAGAATAAGTCGACTGAAAGAATTTAGCAAACAGATCTGCAATATCTGAATCACTATTAGCAGTTTGGTCATTAAGTCATTAAGTCTGAAGGTGGAAGGTAGTGAATTAGAGCGTCTTTTGGAATTAACAAAGTTATAAAATCTTTTGGGGTTCTTATAAAATTCAGACTTACAGCGAACGATATAATTATTGTAGCATTGAGTATTTAAAAGACAAAATTGAGATTTGGCTACACAATAATTTGCATAGTCAAGTCGCGAACCAGTTTTTTTTTAAATTTTTTTAAAATATCTCGATTTAATGTTACGGAGATTAGAGAGCCTACGTGTGAACCAGACTGGCGCACTGGAGACGGTAGAGACATTCACATAAGGAACGCATTTATCAATTAGAGAATTAAGAGCAGAGTAGAAAAAATTTACTGCACAATCTATATCACAGCACTCAAATAGAAATGACCAATCAGAAGAGAAAATAAGGCTGTTAAGAAGATTGAAATTTGTTTTACGAAAACATCTACGACGAGAATTTAAAGATGTTATTAAATGAATTATTAACGGAATTGTAAGAAATAGTAATTTCAATGGTAGGGTGATAAGTATCTTCAGGCTTCACTAGGGGCTGTGTTTGTGATACAGCACTAACAGTGGGATCAGAGACAAAAACAAGATCGAGGATTCTTTTAGAAGAGTTAAGAAAAGAATTCAACTTTTATAGCGGACATTCAAGTAGGCTATCAATAAAAACATGTTGAGATGAAGGAATTAAGAAAGATAGATTATCATCAACAACCCAAGAAACATTAGGCAAGTTAAAATCACCTAAAGCTATAAAAAAAATCGCGATCTTTAAGACGACTAAAAATAGTTCGCAAAGCATCAGCATGGTGCATGTAGATCATGATATCAGAAGCTGGAGGAATATATGAACAAGAGATATATAAGCTAAATTTAGAACATGTAACTTCGACGCAAATAAACTCAACACCTAAGGGGAGATCAATCGGCACAACACTTGAACACAGATTCGAGTTGACAGCAATGAGTGCTCCACCGCCCCGACGACCAACACGATCAAGCCTATAAGAAATAAAGTTAATAGAAAGAATTTCATTATCCAAAACAGAGGAATTAAGCCAAGTTTCAGAGAAAGCTAATATGTCAGCCGAAAAGGTTTGGCTACCACAGAATAATTTCGAGAGCTTGGTAAGAAGTCCTCTTACAATTTGATAATGAATGCAAAGACTAGACGTTTTTATATTTTTTGAAGCAGAAGATACATTAGGAAGGTGCACAGGCAAAGGGCGGGAGCGCTTATTGGGCGCAAATTCGTGTACAACTAGGACCTCTGTCCAAAAATTTAGTATTGGAACTCAAAGCCTACTTTAAACAATGACTGTGAACACTTCAGACTTGATTGTCAGAAGGTCCTCAACGTAGCCAGCACCAGTCATCCGAATGAAGGGACCGACCATCAAGCTGCCATTCAACGATGTTTGAGTCGAAGTTTTGAATGATGCATCGAATTTCGTCGACGTGCTTTGGAGTCTCAAAACGACCTGATGTGGAATAAAGTATTGTGGATGAGTTGTGATTTTATTAGCGGTTTCAGACATATGTCCTAGTGAAAGATATTCTTCCATAAATTCTAGGTACATGTTTCTTAATTCCACATCTTTCGACAATCTTCTTTCGAGCGACAAAAACCGCCGTTTAGAAACATCAAATGAAATCCCAAGTGCATTGGGGCTCGACTTAAACGCCAGCTTCACCTGAAAACGACCCGACAGTAAAATTTTAAAATTATCAGCGAAATGTTTTGCGCACAGCTGATGCGCTGGAGGTATAATTTTTATAGGGCAAGGCAAATTTTCGATTGTCCAAAATTTTTGCAAGGTCTTGTCAATTGAGCTTAAGACTTCGTTTTGATAGCTCAAATTGACTGTGCTCTTCTGAACTAATCTCACGTCAGAAGAGTACCGGCCGGATACAACAGATCCAAAGATAGTCTTCTGAAGGGTTGGAAGTTCTGGACTGTTGTTTTACTTGACCTATTGATGAAAGGTCGTAAAAGGCATCTGCTCCAATGAGCATGTCTATTTTTTGCGGCTGTGGGTCAGCTTATTGCAGATTATTAGGTATTTTCTACCCAGTGATATCAACGGTTTGAGTTGGCTGATATGACCAAATAGACTTCAGAATCCAAGGATACCTCACTGTGATTTACTCGCGACTTCACCACAGTGTGTACCAAATATATGTATAGGGGAAAGTGGGGCTAATCGGCGCATGGGGCAACCTGGCGCAGTCGAATTATCTTGAAGTATAATTGCACGATCCAAAGATCGCATTTTGGCAGGCTATATTTGGAAAATAAACATAGACGTATCCAATTCGTAGTATCCGAAATTTTTGGGATTTTGTAATTTTTAACCTCAAAAACAAATTTTGGTTCGCCAAGAAAATGTTTTAAAAACATTGATTAAATTTTTAATTTTGTTACCTAAAATAGGTTCCGAAATGTATTAACCTGTGATGTGTAATTCTATTATTTTAAATAAGTAACACAATTTTAAAATTTTTTATTTTTAAACCTAGAAGCTGGGATGGGGAAAATGGCGCATTTGGTGATGGGGTTAATATGGCGCGGTAATTTTACACATGTAAAGATCAGCCAAATAACTAAAATGAAGAGAAAATAAATTTTTTACTGTTATTAAAGATTGCATATAAGAAAATGAAAAAAGGCTAAGACTTCGAAATATTTTTGTTAACTTGTTGAAATATCCAATTTGTTTCATAATTTTAGGATGTTTTTCTTACTTGACATAAATATATATATGTACATATAGGGGAGGGGGCTAATCTAATCGGCGGCATTTTTGCTAATCCTTTAATTTTAAATAGCGGGAGCTCTTATCCTTCATATGAGTATGAAAGGTTATTCTTGTCCATTGGTCGATACGCGATGTTTCGTTAAGATATGGTTTTTAAATACCCCAATGTTTCAAAATATGCAGTTTTTTTTAATATAAAATAAAGCGATTTTCAAAAGGAAAAAAAAAACTATACAAATATAGTCAAAAATTAAGGCTATAGTTACGCACTTAAAACAAAACGAAATGTGAAAAATTACAGTTATTTTGGGCAAATGTTGTTGTTTTTATTATTTATTTCTACGTCTTGTTTCATGCTTTATCTAACGTTAGTTTTGGATTTCTTCAATGTCTATTCGTTTTTGAGTTATAAGAAAAAAAGGGTGCGTCTATAGTCGTGCACCAGAGTTTACAAGCCTACATGCAAAATTTCAGAATTTCAATTTAAAATTTCTCTGTAGCTCTTACGATCTAGGAGGAGTTTTCGATGATCCAGACGGACGGACATGGCTATTTGACCTCGTCTCGTCATGCTTAATATTAATGAGTTTATTACACCTATAAACCCTCTGTTTTGTACAAAAATGTGTGATTTTAGTGCTGCTTTAAAGAAAGTATAATTTTTGTTTCATATCTTCTTATACTTAGTAAATCAATTTAATGTAAGTTCTGTTTCGTTGAAAAAACAAAAACCGTACCGTCGGGCGGGTTGGGCTCGGGTTGCAAAATTTTTTAGCTTTCGGGTTCGGGTAAAATTTTGCTCTTCAGCCCAGGGGCTGCGTCGGGTTGTGTTTAACATTTCGGCCCATGCCCACCTCTATTGAGGCGTCTGAGAAGGAGTGTAACTTACAACGTGACATATCCAATAAGACGCTGTATATTCATTTGCTTTATGTTGTTGATAATGTATTCGCGATACTTATCCACCGGTCTGCCAGTTTAGTTGGAAGCGGTGAATCCCAATCTAGGTTGAGAAGGCAGAGTTCTTGCAAAAAATTCTTGAAGTGAACTATGACTGGCGTCAGTAGACCAAGCGGGTCAAAAATGCGTGATACGTCTGATAACATTTGTCTTTTTGAACTTTCTGTACATTCGCTCAACTTTATACCATATGTGAAGATGTCAGACTTTGGTTCCCAATGTATTCCTAATACCTTGACGGAGGACATATCTTCAATCACACTTGCCGGTGCTGCTTCTTCTAAATTAAATTCTACGTGAGTATTGGCGACTTATTTTCCAAGCTCTAGCTGTGCTCGACTTAATGGTTGAATAAGTTCATCATTTATGAGTTGTTTTTCCGTTTTTCTGCTCCCTGAAGAGTATCTGCAAATTTGACATCCGAGTTCTTTAACGGAAAAGGATTTTCGACTTTCAGATTATCAGCAATGGGTGGTAAACTAGTCACTTAATTCTTCCAGTTCCCAATGATGAATTTATTTACAGAGATGCTGTATTTCATCCTTGTTTAGCTGCAATTGAGCTGACCACCCACCCGAATATTATGGATTTTGAGCTGTAATATCTAGTGTATGCTTCGAAAACCTTGATTTCAACTGTAATGCGCTGACCGCTCTTGTAGTATCAGCCTTGATTGACGATATTCCTGATACAAGTATTCGAGATGGTGATCGTCCTAGTGATCGTATGCAATGCTCCGATATATGTGATGGTTCTGATCCACTATTAAAGAGAACACGACAAATGGTGTATGATCCTTTGAATTTAATGCAAAAACTAGAGCTGTGGACAATACACCCCTTGTTTTCCCTTGTGGCTGTAGATGTATTGCAGAACGTGCTAAATAACTCTGTGATTCATAGGTAGGACTTTCTTTACTTGCTTAGTTTTGGTAAACCTAGCTGCTGTGGAATTAGTGCTCTTTCCTTCGGCTTGGCGATGTAACAGCGTATGGTGTTTGTCCTGAAAATGTTTGCATCTATAGCTTGATGTGCAATTTGGGTAGCTGGACCTGCCCCCCTAACGCCGAACAGGCAACTCCACTTACTGTCATGCTTTCATAAAACTCCCGTATAATTTCGATCTGCTTGTGTAGTATCTTCGATGTGTGAGGGATTCTGTCTTTATAATTGAAGCGAATATTTAGGCCCTGGGGCACAATACGTATGAATTCCCTTTAAGCAAGTCCTCCATCCATAGACTCCAGGACACGGTAACTGTCCACTGGGACGAAAAATTGTTGCCAACTCTAGATTCACGTAAAAGTAAAAAAGAACGCCTTCCGATAGTTATTACATACGATAATAAAGAACAAATTATTGCTTTTGCTAAATTGGATATCTCGACAAGAAGAGAACAGGCAGACCTAGTTTGGGATACTATTAAGAACTGGAACCTTGAAGAAAACGTGCAGATTTTCTGTTGTGCTACTGTTTAATGTTTCGGAAATTGACAAACTGCTAGAGTTGTACAGAACTGAGTTAACCAAAGAAATCGTTGGAGATGACTATCGCGAATTAATTGAGCTATCAATTATATATTTTGGCGGAGATTCAGAAAGCCACTGATTCGATAAAAATATTGTTACTTAGCTCTCAATTCAGAATTTTAAACTAGGATAAGGTAGCTCTGTTGGAAGTATATCTGATCATCGTGACAACATCTTACGTAAAACCCTGGCTCCAATGTATTTTAGCAGTAAAGGCGTCGTATCAAGATTTGTGTTTTTAAGAGCCATGACAAAAGCATTTCAAAAACAGCTTTGCAGAAGTTATGCCAGCATTTGTGGTATTTGACAGATGAAGTATCTAGAAACTAAAGTTAAAATGGTTTCTAACTTAACTAGAGAAAACCCAACTGCCCACAATAAACGTTACATTACACTGTAGTCCACTTTTTGGTACGTTAATTAATTTTTGAATTTACAAAGTTTGCTAATATTATAATTGATAACTGATTCATCTGTTTTAATATCAATGAAAAACAGTGATGACTTTGTCTTTGTCATCAAGTTCTTGTTTAATCGACTAAAAGGAAAGCTAGACTTGAAAGCATTTAATTACACGGCGGAAAGAGCGGCTAACTTAATGCAAGACTTCCATGGTTTGATCACTGCTCAGGAGGAGCAAAAACAGTTTGTATTACTTTTTTGCATAAAAGAACACAGTACCTGTCTGTATCTCGACTGTAAAAAGCAAACCTTGAAAAGAAAATTCGATGATTGATGTCTCTTTTAGAGTAAAAAGAAAATAAATACGAAATATATAGCTATAGCTTTCTTACTAACTTTTAAACTTGAAGTTTGACATCAAGTCGGCTTGTGTGGGTTAATGACATCCGATCTCAATAATTACACCATATACCTATAGGGTGAAATGGTATATTAAAGTCGCTAAAATGTATGTAACAGGCAGAAGAAAGTATATATATATATATATATATATTCTTGACCACCTTGAACACTTAGCTCTCAGAGACTATAAGAGATAGCGCCACCAAATTTGGTATGTAGACTCGTGTAGTATGTAATGTGATCAATTTTATTTCACATTTTTGCACGCCCCTTTCCGCCCTACAATTTAAAAAAAGCGTTTTTTTTTTTTCAAAAACTATTCTAGCTAGAGTCACGATATTTGGTATGTATATTTGCTTAGTAAATGCTCACATTTTGTATGCTGCATTTTCTACCTTGTGCAATCAAATTTGGCACACTAATTTTATAATATCGAGAAAATTACCAAATTTGATTAAAATCGGTCTAAAAATATCCAAGTTATGCATAAAACGTTTTTGCGGACTTGGCCGTTGGCCGGTGGTGGCGCTAGGGTGTTCGTATGCATGTGAACAGAACTTGTAAAAAACATAAATACATTTGTTATTATTAATTTGAAATATTTGTTTTACTGATGTATGGTATACCTAAGTCAGCGAGACGACTTACTTACTTCATTCAACCAAAAGTAGTCACAAATGTTATTAAAAATTGGTCAGATGTTTGTAACGCTGAGAAAGTGGTGTTTCCGACCCCATAAAGTTTCTACAGTCTTTAATAGATTAGTAGAACTGACTTCACCGTTGTTTAGCTTATCGAGAAAAAATATGCCAATACGAGCCTACGATTGCCAAGTGAGGGAAGATTAATAAGAAGTCTGCCAGAACAAGAAGGTAGTCGAAGACTCGAGTCCCAAATAAGACCGTGTAACGCGAACTTGAGGAATTGCTTCTGTACCGAATCTATACTACGCTGGTGAAAATCATATAGGGGGTTCCACACTGGCGATAAATATTCTAGAGTAGTTTTGTGTACCCAAGAAGCCTCCATGTTTTATTGACAATTGAAAATAAATGATTATCAAACCAAAGTTTTGGCTCAAAAATTACGCCTAAATTTTTAAATAATGACACACGATCTAACATATCAAACTTAATAGAGTACTGAGCAGTTTTCATGGGATAAACTGGGTCTTGAGTATCGCGACTAAATCTCAAACTTGGTATCCGGCTTCCGTTTACTGTCAAAGTGATTTTTAAAAGACTTTTGCGATTGTATAATTTCAGCTTTTGCGTTCTGTCTCATTGGTTGGCGTTGGTACATATCTTGTTCATGTAGCTCCATTAAGCGACTAAATCTCAAACTTGGTATCCGGCTTCCGTTTACTGCCAAAGTGATTTTTAAAAGACTTTTGCGATTGTATAATTTCAGCTTTTGCGTTCTGTCTCATTGGTTGGCGTTGGTGCATATCTTGCACAAGTATCTCCGTTAAGCGATCTGCTGATTTGTTGTTTATCTTTATACGAAACATTAGCGCAAACGGCGATTTTTTTGTCGATGCATTAATCTAAATAATGAAAATAGATTCTAGAGGTTCTTTTACCTATTTTCTTATTAGTTTAATCAATGTTAAAATAAAAAAATCAATTTAAGTAGAATAACTATCTTTCCGACATTGGGTATCACTTGATCACTTGCTTTTTATATCCTTGCAGAGTGTATTAAATAATGTGTCAGATATTTGTAACGCACAGAAGGAGACGTTTCCGACCCCGTGTATATATATTCTTGATCAGCATAAGCTGTATCGATAAAGCCATGTCCGTCCGTCGGTGCGTATGTGTTTTAATCAGCCATCTTAAGAGCTATCGGGATGAATTTTTTTTTTGGGGGCTTCTTATTACCCGGGTAAGATAAAGTATGAAAATCATCAGGATCGGACTACTATATCATATAGTTCTAGGAAAAACATTTTTGCAAAAATTGAGTATCCCCATGAAATTTACCAGATAGTATTGGATATAAAACCTCAGATCCCAAAATTTGAATCTGATCGGAATAGAACACAAGTTACAGTCAATATAAATCAGCTCAAGCGCTGCCTACTACGTCATAATCAAATCAATAGAGCACATGCATACACACATAGACGCAACGCTATATGAACTGTATGTGTGTATGCGTGCCGTGCTTTGCTTAAGGAATGATGGAAGAAGAAGAAAAAATTGTAGTAAAAAGAGTAATAATGTTTTGTTAGTGGATTCACGAATTGAGTTGCAGGGAAAGAAATTTTAAAATGTAAAAATATTATTGCCAAGGACTGCAAAAGGGTATATAAACTTTAGCATTGCCGAAGTTAGCTTCTTTGATATTTTAATGTTGAATTTCGGAACGCTTTGCGGTTTTTTACAGTTATTTTATTTCTTGTTTCTTTAAGAGGAGTGTCGTGCAAATTGAGGTCTGAATTGATATTTTTAGCCTTTAATTGTGTTGTGTTCTATTTTTCAGTGTCGATATGTTTGCCTCAAAATAAGGATCGTTAATTATCGTTGAGTGGAATGCGCCAAGTGCGACTCTCAAAGCCGTGCCTAGTGCGGTACCCTCTATTGGTCTAAGTGAATTTCTTATGCGGGGTCCCATTGGTATTTGGCATTAAAAGAGAGACCTAGTAGTTTTAGCTCCCTAACGTTTTCTATGGTGGCTGTTTTTAACGAGACATGAGGGGACAGTTTTTGTTCTAAGTATGATAGTGATGCGCCCAAAGTTTTACACTAAGCTTCAATATGTCCAAATAATTTGCATAGTTTTATTGTGGGTGCTTTGTTTTTATTAAGGTCAACTATTATATCGAGTCATCTGCGTATGCAGTAAAATTTAATTATTTGGATTCAGAGAGGCTTTGTAGGCTGCTAACAACAGAATAACTGATTGTGGTGTACCATTTTGAAGGGGCTTACAGTTTAAGTACCTTTCATGTAAACATCATGAATAATGTACTGTAGTAATCTTTCAAAGAAACTAATAAACGGACATGAACCAATAGAAATACGGATTTAAATTGGGTGATAGTGGGTAACCATCAAATGACATCAAATTGAAACACAAGACAGTGTTTATCGAAAAGAAGATTACCATCGGCAACTAAGTACTTATTAGATTTTTCTATAATTTAAATGTTTTTCCTGTTTTTTTTTTTACAGGGCAACAAAAGCATTTCAAGAACTTTTGTATTTGAATCCTAATTTCACATGTGCGAGCGAAGTTCATTTGCGATTGGGACTTATGCTTAAAGTTTACGGCGAATATTCCACTGCCTTAAAACATTTTCAATTGTCCCTAATTGGTAATTCACCTACAACTTATAGAAATCATCAAGGTAACGTTTTATTATAATTCTTCTATCACTTGTAACTTATTTTAATTTACTTGGTCATCCAAAAAAGAAACGGTGAGATTATTCCCCAAATTTTTATCAATAAATCGAATTATTATGGTAAAAACATTTTGATGCGAAATGAAAAGGTAAATCGTGACCCCGAAACCATGCACAAAGTAAAAAAAAATTTTTAATTTATTAGGACCAAATGAATGTAAAAACAGTAGAGAACAAAATACTAAAAAAATTTTTCCAATAAGCTACATTTAATTCTTAACAAATTGACCTATGAAAAAAAAATAGACTCGAATCGGATAGCTCCCATGGGAAAGATCGGTCAAAAACAATGACTTTTATCAATAACTTCGTAATTTTTGACGCGACTTTCATACAAATTGGTCAACAAAGCAAATGCATCGCCGAAATCCACGCTTTGTGATCGAAAAAAGCACAAGCAGGAGTCACTTTACAAATATCTTCATCAAATTAGAAAGCTGGCTCTGGTTGGTGAATCTGATGTGCACTCCGTATTCCGCTATATAAGGTTTGAGATGCCGCTAACAAGGGGAACTTCAGGTATGCGAATCACCGATTTGGATGAATTTTGGATATGTTATAGAATACCCCGTCATTTGAAGCTGTGTGAAATATTTCGACGCACTATTCTATATTTTCCTTATAAATCGCGTTTAAAGCTATAGCTTCGGTGACTTATACGTAAAACGCCGAGGCGACTTCAAGCAGCTCGGTGGTGTAATGGGTAGAGGTCCTGGCTAAAGTTGACGGAACCCTGGTTCAACCCCCGCCCGAAACTAGTTAGTTTTGGATTTTAATTTTTTGCCTTTTTAATAATTATTTTTTTAAATAGCAAAATAGGGCATTTGATGATTTTTGATTGAATTAATTTTTTATGCCTTTACAAAAACATAATTGTAATAAATACGAATATAGACGTAAAATACACTAATTAACTAGTTTCTTCACATTTTTTGTTGTGATATACACCATAAAAACTTTAGATACATATGTACATTTTTTCAAAACCATGAACATGCTAAAATGATGCTTTTGTCCAAAAATATACCAACTTTAAATCAAGTTAAAAGAAGAAAACCAAAGAAAAGTTTTGGAAAACTACTCTCTCATCTCATCTCATCATTAACTTTGAAGCGAACCATGTGCACTTGAGCATTCCCTTCAATATCAGGGATGACAAGTGGACAAGTGGTCTTCTTTTGATAAAATTTCTAGACTTTCTTCATTATCATATTTTTAACCTGCCCGAAAAATACAGTTCGTAATATTGTGCTTATATCTAGTATTACCTCAAGCATACAAGCTTTAACATATGTACAAAAAAATGTTTCCGATGACAAATCATCACAAAAATAATTATTAAAAAAGGCAAAAAAAATTAAAATTCAAAACTAACTAGTTTCGGGCGGGGGTTGAACCAGGGTTCCGTCGACTCTAGCCAGGACCTCTATCCATTAGACCACCGAGCTGCTTGAAGTCGCCTCGGCGTTTTACGTATAAGTCACCGAAGCTATAGCTTTAAACGCGATTTATAAGGAAAATATAGAATAGTGCGTCGAAATATTTCACACAGCTTCAAATGACGGGGTATTCTATAACATATCCAAAATTCATCCAAATCGGTGATTCGCATACCTGAAGTTCCCCTTGTAAGAAAAGCTTCGATTGCAATAATGGGGGACATATGGCGAAAAACTGTTTTGGATTAGCTCCATGTTGTTCGTGCCGCAACACGAAAGAAGATAATAACTATCAACGGAATTGATGTGGAGTGCTTGGTGGATACGGGAGGCGATGTATCAATTATGACAAAGACGGTATTCAACAATTCCAGGTCTGGACAATTTGTTATTTGTTATTTTATTTTGCTCGTATTTGATTTTATATCTGAATCTTACATCATTAATCTTATTCATCGAACTAGGCTAGTCGCCTAAAACTAGTAAACAAGAAGGAAGGTATGCGGCGTATCTTTTTTTTTTTTTTTTTGTAAGCTGAACTCAATTGTTTAAAAGGACCTTTTCCTATTTCGGTGATCGACGATGTGCTGGATAAATTGCAGAAGTTTTCTATGGTGATGAATTTGGAGAACGGTTTCTTTCATGATCCCATTGAAGAGGGAAGTAAAAAATTCATTGCTTGTTTATTACAAAATCGAGCCTGTACAAATTTAACAGAGCCCCGTTCGGATTCCGTAATTCGCCAGCTGTATTCCAAGAGTAAAAGAGGATGTTCTTGATTTATATATGAACGACATAATTATTCATGCTGAGACTCTACAAGATTGCTTTGACAAAAAGTCAAGCGTTGTGGAGATGACTTGATCATATATATTGAAGATTATAAGGCGCAAAAATTACTGTAACGTACAAAGCCTCAGTGCTGTCGATGGATAACTAAAAATCTATAAATACAAAACCAAAAAAGCCTTACCAACCAAGGCAATCGGCAATCTATACGTTATTGTGCGAGGCCTATCTCGATGGTAACACGATTCATCTGCGGGACCCTTAATGCGGCTAGCAAGACAATCGGCTCGTATGATTCTTTGGTGAATGTGTTTCACCCACTCACACGTCAGCAACTTTAAATAAAGTCCCTGTGCTGAAGACTATGCAGACTAAGATATACTTATTGGGTCAGAATATAGAAAGCCGGCGGTAGGCTTGAATTCGGTGCCGAAAACGTCAGGACAGTGCAAGGATTCTTGGGATTGACTCGATTTTTCAAGAAATTTATCTTTAATAATTTTCATATCGCACTTAAAAATGGGAGAGTCACGCATAAAAGTATTCCAACTACTCAAGAATGCATTGACTGCAGAGCCTGTGCTGAAGCATTAGACGATCGAATGCTGGATTCGGGTCGGAAATCAAAATTTTCTGATGATGCAGTGATTGTCTCGAATCCCGGATGTAAATCCGATCGAAAATTTATGGCCTCTGCGAAAGAAGCAACTGTCGCACTACGATACTCCGGCAAGGACAATGGACGAGCTTTGGATTCGAGTCCAAGCTTAATGGAGCACTCTATTATACGGATTGATGGAAAAATTGATGGAGAGTATGCTCAGACCGTTGATAGCGTGATTAAAGTCAAATGCCTTTATTACCGATTACTTTTGTAGTTTTACAGATTTCAACTTAAAATTTTTACACAGTATTTTTAAATCATACGTCTAACCCCAAAATGTTTTTTTTTTTTTTTTGTAACACAAGGTAGAAACCCCCCCTTAGCAAAAGCAAATATTGTTTTGTTGTTCCGCTGCTAAGTTTTTGTTTTTTTTACTCCCACCCGCGATCTCAATGTGCACAATTCGTTAGTAGTGTTGTTGCTGTCTATCTATTATATTATGAGACTGTAATTCGTGTCGTGCCTTGGAGCTTAGAGGGCGATAGAGTTTCAATTTAGAAGTTTTAAACTTTTGATTGAGTCTCCGACGTGAAAGAGGGCTACGTTTCACAGAGCTTCTTTTAGTCCGTCAGCACCTCGATCTTTACCAGTTCCAGTTTCCTTCTGGCAGCTGATATCGCTTAAGAGTCAGGTTTTGACAGGAGTGGAGTCTCTTCCAAATTTTTGTCTCCAAGTTGACTGTTTTCTGCCTCATCATCGCCGAAAAACTTTCTTTTTGGCATCTGTTGGCAACAAATATTTTGATGCCTCAGTTTTCCCCACGAAATATCTATTATATATAGACATCATCAGCCTACCCGTAAAGGTGGCGGTGTTTTAATCGCTGTTGATTCAGCGTTTTCATCTGAAATTGTCTAGTCTCCCAATGAGGAGATCGAATTTGTTTGTGTCAAAATTTCTTTAATATTTTGTTCCGCCTATTTTTGTTGTACCTAAATTCTGTCACAGTCCGACTTGGCAGTATATACTCTCCATTTGGTAGTTATTCAAGTGGTATGTCTCTGACAATGACTTGCTTATTGTGGGAAATTTGAATATTTCTAAGAATCCTTGAACCCTCTCATATTATTTTTGCTAAATGCTACCGTCCTTATCACGGTATTTCATCGATGGTCTGCTTGAGTTGTCCTTAAATTTAGTAAATCCGGTCCGTAATAGTCGTGACAGATCATTAGATCTTGTATTTTTGTTCGATTCTTCCTTGAATCACCAGTGCGTATGTGTGGGGTTAAAATCACAGGCTGCAATGAAGCGAATTCCGAGCGTGTTTTAGAAATCGGTAAATTTCTTTTCTAAGTTGGAGAAGTGCGATGGGCAGTACAGTTTTGTTATATTGGACGTATTGCAATTTTTAAAAAAAAAAAAACGTTTTTTTTTTTCAAAAACTATTTTATTCACCATATTTGGTATGTATATTTGCTTAGTAAATGCTCACATTTTGTATGCTGCATTTTGTATGCCCCTGTAATTTGAAAAAACTCAATTATGTCCCGTAATTTTCTACCTTGTGCACACTTAAATTTTGTAATATCCAGAAAACTACCAAATTTGATTAAAATCAGACTAAAACTATCCAAGAAGTTATGCATAAAACGTTTTTTCGGAGTTGGCCGTTGGCTGGCCGTTCTGCTTGTGAACAGAACTTGTAAAAAAAAACGTAAATGCATTTGTTATTATAAATTTGAAATATTTGTTTTACTGATGTATGGTATACCTAAGTCAGCGAGACGACTTACTTTATTCAACGAAATGTAGTCACAAATGTTATTAAAAATTGGTCAGATGTTTGTAACGCTGAGAAAGTGGTGTTTCCGACCCCATAAAGTTTCTACAGTCTTTAATAGATTAGTAGAACTGACTTCACCGTTGTTTAGCTTATCGAGAAAAAATATGCCAATACGAGCCTAGGATTGCCAAGTGAGGGAAGATTAATAAGAAGTCTGCCAGAACAAGAAGGTAGTCGAAGACTCGAGTCCCAAATAAGACCGTGTAACGCGAACTTGAGGAATTGCTTCTGTACCGAATCAATACTACGCTGGTGAACATCATATAGGGGGTTCCACACTGGCGAGAAATATTCTAGAGTAGGGCGAACTAACGAAGTGTATAAAACCTTTGTTAAGTAGGGGGTCATCAAATTCTTTGGCCCAAAGTTTTGTGTACCCAAGAAGCCTCCATGCTCTATTGACAATTGAAAATAAATGATTATCAAACCAAAGTTTTGGGTCAAAAATTACGCCTAAATTTTTAAATAATGACACACGATCTAACTATCATACTTAATAGAGTACTGAGCAGTTTTCCTGGGATAAACTGGGTCTTAAGTATCGCGAATAAATCTCAAACTTGCCATGTCCGTCCGTCCGTCCGTCTGGATCAACGCGAACTCCTCCTAGGCCGTAAGAGCTACAGAGCTGAATTTTGCACGTAGGCTTGTATATACTGCAGGCGTTGTATATCTCGGATTCAGCCGGATCGGACCACTATATCATATAGCTCCCATACAAACGGCAAAGTCACGAACAGTGACTTTCTCAATAACTTCATTAATTTTATAGCTATTGTCATAAAAGTTGGTATTTGTCAGTTTGTGTTCTTATTAATAATTGTGCCAAATTTGATAAAGATCGGGTAACTATATCTTATCGCTCCCATAGAAACGATCGGTGGAAAACAGTGACTTTCATCAATAACTTCGTTATTTCCTATGTTAAGATTGCGGGCCGTTCTTTCGCAGACATTAGACTTTTTGGATAAAACGTTTTTACACTTTGATATCTATGGGTAAGGAAAGAATTACCAAAACAGTTGCAAGGGTATACAAACTTCGACGCGGTCGAAGTTAACCCCGGCCCTCTGGTTTATTATTATGTTGTCGGTCTTATAAAGTGTCGGTCTTATATAGTGTCGGTCTTATATAATGTCGGTCTTATATGGTGCTTTAAGTCCATTATGGATCGGCATGTTTATGAAAATACCTTAGAGACGGTTATGCCACCATATGCTGAGGATAAAATGCTACGACCCAAAGCACACCAGTAAGAAAGCCAAGCAGTGTTTTTCAAAGAATTCTCTAAATATAATAGTGTCCAGGCCTAAGCTCTATTGAAAATCTTTGCATTCCATTAGTAGTAAATATTTTACGCTCAAAAACGTATTCACAGTATACAATGTAGGAGAAACTTTTATTATACACAGATTGAGTGTACTTTCAAGAATATTTTGAGAAAAAAAAATTTTTTTAATAACAAAATGGCCGTCAAGTGCCACCATGATTTTTGAACCGGAGTGTTAAATATCTCCGAATCTACTGGACTGATTTGGCTCAAATTTTTACCACATATTCCTTTCAGTGTTGGGTATCTGCCCACGTAGAATTTTTTTTGATTTAATCGGTCCAGTAGATTCGTAGATATCTACCTACCCTCAGTGGTGGCGTGTAACCCCTTAAACCTTTAAGTCTAAGAATCCCTTTTGAGCGAACTATGCATACTTGAGCATTTCCTGCAATATCAGGGATGCTAATTGGAAAGCACAAGGGATTGGATTTTAATGCACTTTTTTTGATGAAAGCTGGTAATTGTTGATAAATCATTTGTATCTACGAATATTTAACATACGAATAATAAATATATATATTGATAAAAAATTGTTTCCAATAACAAATCATGAATAGAAAAAAAACTTTATTATGAAGGGGGTTTCCAAAAAAATAAATAAAAAAAGAAGTTATGAGATTTAAGAATAAATTGTTATAATACGTAATATTTTTACTCATTAATCGGGTACTCCCTTTATGGGGACACCCTCTGAAAACATGAGTATTAAATGTATGCCCACCAGAATTTCCGTCAATTCGAAAAACGTCGTTTGGCCGCTACAGCTCAGTGCATTTGACACCGCTCCATTCAAGGGCGCACATATTTCGAAATTTGGAATATTTTGACATGAAAATTTACACGTACTTTGAAGTCGTTAGACACTGACGATTCTATGCGCAAGCCTTTACGACACCAGCACAAAGCCTGTTACGCGCGAGCCAAAGAAGATAGCTGCTCACCTCCCACCCGATCGACCGAGGGGTACAGCCATATAACGCACGGCCCCAATCGCGTGGACAGATACATAATAGAAAATATCAAAGAAGCTAACTTCGGCAATGCTGAAGTTTATATACCCTTGCAGTCCTTGGCAATAATTTTTTTACATTTTGAAATTTCTTTCCTTGCAACTCAATTCATCAACACACAAACAAAACATTCAAATTATTTCTCTTTTTACTACAAATTTTTAAGCAAGGCACAACACGCATTCACATACATACATACGTGTAGCGCTACGTCTGTGTGTGCGTATGCATGTGCTCTGTTTGATTTGCTGATGACGTAGAACCGATTTGAATTGACTGTAACTTGTGTTCTATTTATCCGATCAAACTCAAATTTTGGGATCTGAGATTTTATATCAAATTCTATTATATTGGTAAATTTCATGGCGATACTCCAATTTTTGCAAAAAATTTTGTTCTAGAGCTATATGATATAGTAGTCCGATCCTGACAATTTTCATACTCTATTATCTCCCGGCTAAAAGTAGCTCAAATATAAAATTTCATTCCGATAGCTCTTAAGATGCCAGCGTGAAGTTGATTTGCACAGACGGACGGACGGACGGACGGACAGACGGACATGGCTATATCGACTCAGCTTCTCATGCTGATCAAGAATATATATACTTTATGTGGTCGGAAACGTCTCCTTCTGTGCGTTACAAATATCTGACCAATTTTATAATACCCTCTGCAAGGGTATAAAAACAGACAAACATATCATAATACTTAATAGAAGTGAAATTTAAAAATTTTTTTTAAAATTCATTTATTTATGTCTTCTGGCCTTGACCGCAAAATGTGCCCTTTTTTTCGGCATTGTTTCGGCCGATATGGCAGCAATTTCTTGTCGGATATTGTCGTTCATCGCAGCCAGGGTCCTTGGTTTACCAGTGTATACCTTGGATTTTAAATATCCCCCGGCATGTAGTGTCGTCCTGTTAGAACTAGTAATTATCCAATTCATTTTCACGAACAAATGGCAATAAAAAATTGGTGCCTAACTCTTGCGAACGATGGCGACCTGATGTCGATGGAGTCTCTGCAATACTGGAACGTCTGGTTCGTTGTTATCAACACTACCAGACGATATAAATTTGGCACATAATCGACGTACAGTGTTGTCTCCAGGCGATGTTTTCAATTTTTTTGTTTTTCCACGCACGTTTAGTTAAGACAATTGAGAAGTTATTTTGAATGTTCAGCTAGTCTAGTGCGACTCACATTGAGGTGACCAAATGGAAGATCCACACTCTAAAATAGGACGGTTAAGCGAATTAAAAATATCTTTAGTTGTATAAGGATCGCCAAATTCTTTTGACTATTTTTAAATGAAACTAAGAACAGTGGACTTGTGACCAGCATTGACTCGATTCCAGAGCAAAAAGAATCCACATTTCAGGTTAATTTTGCACCTCTTAATCAACCGCGCTGTATAAGTTTTTTAATAAATTTTAACTATTCAGAAACAAAAAATATCAATATTAAAGTCAGAAATAGACATCGAATGCTTAGATTGGCTAGGGAACAGTCCTGACCTCAACCCTATCGAAAATGTCTGGCCTTTTTGAGTGCCAACATAAAAAGCGACAGCCACAATAATTGCTAGAATTAAACAAAACGATTAAAAAAGTATGCTTTGAGGACATAACGTCGGAATATCTGAATGGTTGTGTCAGTTATACAGTAGCCAAGTGCGACACATAAGCAATATGTGCTTTGGATCATTGTCGTTGTACAGCTTATATTTCAGTGTTTTGGTGTTTTCAGGATCCACAAAGCCAAAATTGTGCGAACTTGTTGTCAATAACTTTTGATAACCTCAACCAACTCTCGGAGTGTTGTATCAGGATTATTTTACACTGCCAGGACTATACAAAGAATTTATGTACAACCCAAACCACTATTAAGTGGTACGGCAAGTTTTTTGTTTTTTCAAGTTCGAATTTCAATTTATCTCCAATTGCTAATTCAACATACAAGTTTATACTTTTTGGAAAGTTTACTTTATTATCTTTCATTTGTTATCAAAATACTCCGACACCATTTCCAGACATACATCCCCACACCATTGTGCTCGTGGGAAACTTTACCGTGCGTTGTAAGCAATCTTTGTGATACGCTTCTTTGCTATTGCGTATGACTCTGTTACGGTAATCACGGTGAAAATACACTTCAAATCTCGATTCATCAACGACAACGATGTTAGCAAAGGTTTCTTTTTAGCCTAAAAGTTTCAGTATACGAATATTACATGTGCTATTCAACATGGAACTGATGTAAATCATACCTTGTAGAAGCCATATCCCCTTCTTTTCATTTGTATACGAGTCCATTCGCGTTTTACGGATTTTCCAATCATATCTCTAGCAGTACCTTGACAATTTTGCCTTATGAGCGTCTCCAAAGCTCTTATGTCGCGTGGAGTAATCTTTGAGACACGACCTCTGTTGGCTGTATTATTGTTAATGTTGCCATTCTTTTTGCACAATATTCTGCACCGTTGATTTAGCAAGATTAAGATTCTTCGATAACACGTAACACGTTTTTGTTTTCTTTTATCGTTCCCTTCTATGCACCGTTATTCTTGCAGTTTCTTTCCACATTTCGGCTTCTCAAGTTTTTTTTTAACGTAAAGTTTTTCTGATATGAAACAAATTAGTATTTTGATACCAAATGAAAAATAATAAAATAAACTTTCCAAAAAGTATAAACTTGTATGTTGAATTATCAATTGGAGATAAATAGAACCAATTGAAATTCGAACTTTGAAAAAAAAAACCCTTCCAATTAGTAGTGGTTTGGGTTGTACAGGGTCAAAAATGCCGCTGTGCTGTTTTTTGTATTTTTTTTAACTTCTTTCATGGGATTCTTGTTTTTTTTTTTTGTTTGTCATTTTTACTATTTATACCCAGTTTACTAACGGTTGGCAAATAAATGTTCCAAAAAGCTATCATTTTTCATTTTTCGATGTTGAAGTTAAACTTGTGCCCAAATAAGCGCGCGTATTAACTTTATCCACTAAAACAGAAATACGTATTATTTTGGTATGGGAATTTTGGATCTAACATGACTTTGTGCTAAATAGCACGAATATGCCGTCCGTTTTTATACCCTTGCAGAGGGTATTATAAAATTGGTCAGATGTTTGTAACGCACAGAAGGGGACGTTTCCGACCCCATAAAGTATATATATTCTTGATCAGCATGAGAAGCTGAGTCGATATAGCCATGTCCGTCTGCCCGTCCGTCCGTCCGTCCGTCCGTCCGTCTGTGCAAATCAACTTCACGCCGGCATCTTAAGAGCTATCGGAATGAAATTTCATATTTGAGCTACTTTTAGCCGGGAGATGATAAAGTATGAAAATTGTGAGGATCGGACCACTATATCATATAGCTGTAGAACAAACATTTTTGCAAAAATTGGAGTATCCCCATGAAATTTACCAATATGATAGTATTTGACATAAATTGACAGATCCCAAAATTTGAATCTGATCGGATAAATAGAACAGAAGTTACAGTCAACACAAATCGGTTCAAATGATGACCTAGTAGACAGCAAGCAGCGCTGCCGACAGCAAACAGCGCTGCTTGCTGCTCAAACAGAGCACATGCATACACACACACAGACGCAGCGCTACAAGAACTGTATGTGTATGCGTGTTGTGCTTTGCTTAGGGAATGATGCAAGAAGAAAGAAAATTTATTATAAAAAGAGAAATAATTTGAATGTTTTGTTTGTGAATTGATGAATTCAGTTGCAGGGAAAGAAATTTCAAAATGTAAAAAAATTATTGCGAAAGACTGCAAGGGTATATAAACTTCGGCATTGCCGAAGTTAGCTTCTTTGATATTTTAAAACAAGTTTACCCATATGCTGTAGGTAAAAAATAGTGAATGCCGTCTGAAGGAAGTCTTACTCCTTTAAATGAAAAAAAAAAAAAAAATGTCAGGTTTAACAAACCGAAATTTATTTAGACACAAATTTATTTGACAAAATGTGTGTATATCGGACTCCACACATGGGAAATGGCTTAATTGGTCGAATATTACACTCGCCACTGGATGACTTGCTTTATTACAAACACTGCTGGTGGTTGGTTCTCTGCGTTGTACTCTCCATTAATTTGTGGTTGGAAGAAATTTTTTCCAGTGTTGGTGAAATTATTGGGCCTGAAAATCAGTGTTTTAGAATGTGGGATAGTAGTACTGTTATTTTCATTCCTTTTTACACCGTTTTTTTGCAAAACTTTTTCTTCTATACTCTTTTTAGTAGAACTACCACGTGTTTCGTGTTTCGGTTGGAAAAAATAATAAAAACGCTTAGGATATTTCACGTCAAAATCTTTTTAGATCTTATAAAAGTCAATTTTTGGTTTTATTTTAATATTCTATATCAAAGGTATTTAATATCCATTAAAATTGGTTGTGATTTCTATTTTAATTTATTACCATTATATGCAGTATGGGTCATGGCACGCACTTCTCTGAGGATGAAAGAGAAATCATAAAAAAATTTAAAATCAATGGCAGAAATCGCACAATTATTGATTTGCTCAAAAAAACTCACTCAAAAACGCACTCCTCAGAGGATGAAAGGGAAATCATAAAAAAATTTAAAATCAATGGCAGAAATCGCACAATTATTGATTTGCTCCAAAAAAAAAAAAAAAAATGTTTTCAGCCATTCATTATAAATATAAGCAAGTAAATCGAGGTCAAAAACGTGCCACAACCCATTCCTTTCATCGGAAAAGATCAAAAACAAGCTAGATGCATCAATAACGAATAGAACTATCCGGACAAGATTGGTATAATTTGGGTTAAAGGCATATAGTGCTAGAAAAGTACCGTGTTTGAGCAAGCAAAATATAAAACGAAGAATAGATTTAGCTACTCAACATGTGCTTCGGGCCAAGTGGAAAAACGTGCTATGGTCGGATGAAACAAAGGTCAATTTGTTTAGATCTGATGGCAAGGTGTCTGTAAGACGGCCAAAAAACACTGTTTATGATCCAAAACATACTGTAAAGACCGTTAAGCACGGACGTGGAAACATTTTGATTTGGGGGGATGCTTTTCTTCCTCAGGTGTCGGTCAGTTATTTTGGATTAAGGATTAAATGTGTGCCATTGACTGTAAATATCCTTACCAATACTATGCCCCCTTATGCTGGAGAGGAAATGCCTTTGAAATGGGAATATCAGGATACCGATCCCAAAACCTCGTCCAAGCTAGCAAAAAAAGTGGCTCAAAGACAATGAAGTTCATGTTTTGTAGTGGCCGTCTCAGTCGTTGGACTTAAATTCAATAGAACACCTTTGGGGAATATTAAAGAAGAGGATTGCTGGTTATAAACCAAACTAGAGGGCCGGGGCTAACTTCGACCGAGTCATAGTTTGTTTACCCTTGCAACTTTTTTTAAAACTGTTTCCTTACCCATATCTATTGAAATGGAAAAACGATTTATCTAAAAAGGCTAATTTTGCGAAAGAGGGACCTACCATCTTAGCATAGGAAATAACAAAGATATTGATTAAAGTCATTGTTTTCCATCGATTGTTTCTATAGGAGCTATATGATATAGTCACTCGATATTAATCAAATTTGGCGCAGTCGTTCATACATAGGTGTAATAAACTCACCCATATTAAATTTCACGACAATAGCTTAGAAAATAACAGGTTATTGAGAAAAGTCACTGTTCGTGACTCTGCCGTTTGTATTAGAGCTATATGATATAGTGGACCGATCCGGCTAAATCCGAGCTCTGTAGCTTTTACGGCCAGGAGGAGCTTGCGCTGATCCAGACAGACGGTCAGACTGACGGGCAAGGCTAGTTGAACTTGCCTCGTTACGCTGATTACGAATATATATACTTTATATAGTCGGAGATGCTTCATTCCAAGCGTTGCACACGTACACTTCTAACCAAAATTAATATACTCTTTTTGCAAGGGTATAAAAATAAGAGCAAGATTTATAGAAAAACGTCCAGGATGAATGGTATTCTATAGACCCAGCAATTTGTTTTTAACTTATAGTTGATTCCATGGGACTTCGTTGCCGCAAAGTGTTGAAAAATAAGGGTGGAAGGACTAAATATTAAGTTACCTATTTATATAAAACTAAAATTAATATGTCTCTTGAACAATAACATTATATTTTGTATTTTTAAGATTATCGTTTCTATTTTATCTTCCAAGGGAATGAAAAAAAATGCCTTTGTTTTTGTATTAAATTTATTTGAAAAAACATAAAACATTATTTTTTTATTGCTTGGCAACAGTGTCTTTAAAAAAAACATACAGTTTAAAAAAAAGTTGTGTGTTTGAAATAGATAGACTCAAAAAAAGGAAATTGTATGTCGTTTCTATTATTTCTTCCAACACTGTATGTAGTTGAAGCACGTTTATATTAAATATTTACCTAAATTTTTGTCCAATTAAATTTTTGTGTTGTATAATTGATATATTTCAATGACAGCACGGTATTTATAAACTAATGCCTTAAATTTTACCTTTTACATTTCAGTTAAATTTCAAATTGCTCATCTTTATGAGATTCAAAATAAACACAAGGCGGCGAAGGAAGCTTATGAATTTCTATTAATTGAGAAAAATCTCTCATCGGATCTAAAAGCGGATGTATATAGACAATTAGGTAAGATATGATGGTTAGGTATTTTACCGTTTTATTAATGTTGTTTGAAGTCGAAAAAACGTATTAAAAAATTTTTTTAAGGATATTAATTTCTTATTCAAATTTTTGGATAGGATGTTTTGCATAGAAAAGTACCGCACTAGTAAGTAGCTCAACACACAAAGTTTAATTCCAAAAGCTTTGAAATTGGCGGACTAAAGTGCATACTCACCGGGGGACGGACATACGGACATGGCTATATCGACTCAGCTTTTAACGCCAATCAAGAATAACTATACTTCATAGGTCGGAAACGTCTCCTTCTGTGCGTTCCAAATAAATGACCAATTTATTAATAAAAAAAAGTACCACAAAGTTTTCCAGGATGCCTTTGCACATGAAATTGGTAATTTGAACCAGTGGGCCGGGGCTAACTTCGGCCGCTTCAAAGTTTGAATACCATTGTAAGCTTTTTACTTCTTTTTTTCATTTCATTTCATTTTTTTCAAAGTGAAAAACATTTTGTTGTTGTTATAGTTGGTGATTATCCGGCTTCAGGTCATTTGGTTAAATATCCAGAGGGCCGGGGCTAACTTCGACCGCGCCGAAGTTTGTATACCCTTGCAAGTTGTTTGGTACTCTTTCCTTACTTATAGCCGTCAAAGTGAAAAAAAGTTTTATCTACAAAGAGTAATGTTTACGAAAGAACGGCCCACAATCTTAACATAGGAAATAACGAAGTTTTTGATCAAAGTCACTGTTTTCCACCGATCGTTCCTATGGGAGCTATCTGATATATTCACCCGATCCCAAATTTGGCACAGTCATTAACAGATATATTAGACTAATAAATGTTTATTTTGAAATCAATCGCGTCAAAAGTAACGAAGTTTTTGATCAAAGTCACTGTTTTCGACCGATCCTTGTAATGGGAGCTATCTGATGTAGTCACCCGATCTTGACCAAATTCGGCACAGTCGTTTATAGCTATAATGAATTCACTAATATTAAGTTTCACGACAAAAGCTCAGAAAATAACGAAGTTATTAAAAAAAAATCACTGTTTGTGGTATATGAGGTATATGATACCTAAGTAAAATGGCTATATGTGCAACCCATTAAAACTTTCTTTATTGGAAAACTTATTCCTTTTATTAATTTTATTTATTTTTTTTCTTTTAAAGTTATATATCAATGCTATCAGAATAAAGAATAAACACATTTTATATGTTTCTCTCTTAAACCCATGCAAGAATTTTAATTTTTATACATAGAAAACAGGTATAGGTGCATTTCATTTTTAACTTCTCCTATTTTATGATTATTTTAACTTTCGCAAGAATTTCGATTTCGACCTTATTGAAGTTAATCATAACTGGGTTTCAGTCGGCTTCAGGTCAATAAATCTTAATGCAATAATAAATCTTTTGCTATAGCTATTTCAAGAACCACCAAGTTATATTATCACTTTACTAAAGAATCCACAGTTGTAATGGCTATACTATATCTTCAACGGTAAAAGTAGTTAGGAATTCAAACTACATGAAGCGAAACCAGAGGGCCGGGGCTAACTTCGATCACGTCAAAGTTTGTATACCCTTGCAAATTTTTTGGTAACTCTTTTCTTACCTATAGCCATCAAAGGAAAAATCGTTTTATCTAAAAAGGCCAATGTTTGCGAAAGAACGGCCTACAATCTTAGCATAGGAAATAATGAAAAATTTGATCAAAGTCACTGTTTTCCACCGATCGTTCCTATGGGAGCTATATCATATAGTCACCCGATCTTTATCAAATTCGGCAAAGTCATTAACAGATATATTAAACTAATAAATGTTAAATTTGAAAGCAATCGCATCAAAAGTAACGAAGTTATTGACAAAAGTCACTGTTTTTGACCGATCGATCTTATGGGAGCTATATGATATAGTCACCCGATCTTGATCGAATTTGGCACAGTGGTTTATATGTGCAATAGACTGACTGTTTAAGAATAAACATCGTGTTCATCTGAGATGGCTTCACCAAATCAGATTGACCAAAGAAATATACAAATGAAACATAAACAAAAGTAAGTCATAAAATTCATATGACAATTATTGCTTAATACCAAACAAAACATGCATCCACACTCTGTGGTAAACACTTAAGACTATAACAGCGGCGCGGTATCAAGTAACCAGCGCTCAGCATGAAATATAAACATTTTTCAACCCCCGAAAACGTGGGGCATTAGAATAAGCATTTTTAAGAACAATTGTCGCTTCTTAGAGTTTAAGAGTTTTTAAATAAAATCAGTTCATATTTTGAATTCAACGAATGAAGACTGGGTTATTTTCTCTGCTCTCCGGGAATCCCTATTCACTGACCAATATTAAATTTCACGACAATAGCTGGGAAAATAACGAAGTTATTGAGAAACGTCACTGTTCGTGACTTTGACGTTTGTATGGGAGCTATGTGATAAGTGGTCCGATTCGGCTGAATCCGAGATATACAACCCCTGCAGTATATACAAGCCTACATGCAAAATTTTAGCTCTGTAGCTTTTACGGTCTAGGAGGAGTTCGCGTTGATCCAAAAGGACGGACAGGCGGACGGACGGACATGGCTATTTGAACTCGTCTCGTCGTGCTGATCAAGAATATATATACTTTATATGGTCGGAGATGCTTCATTCTATGCGTTGCATACTTCTGACCAAAATTAATATACCCTTTTTGCAAGGGTATAAAAATGAACGGCAAGGCTTGCTACTGCAAATTCCACCTTTTTTATGTGCATATCTTTGGGCGCCATCAGAATTAGTGTAAAGGGCTTATCCTTAACCAACTAACCGTTGACAGACAAGAGTGGTTTTCAAAAATGTAATTTTTTAATTTTTTTTTAAGTTGATTGATTGTCTCTGCACAAAATCATAATTATACCATACACCCATAGGGTGAAATGGTATATTAAAGTCGCCAAAATGTATGTAACAGGCAGAAGGAAGCTTTTCCGACCCCATAAAGTATATATATTCTTGATCAGTATCAACAGCCGAGTCGATATAGACATGTCCGTCCGTCCGTCCGTCCGTCTGTCCGTATAAACAAGTAGATCTCAGAGACTATAAGAGCTAGAGTCACCAAATTTGGTACGTAGACTCGTGTATTACCTACGGTGGTCAAGTTTATTTCAAATTTTTGCCACGCCCCCCTCCGCCCACGAAATTTAAACAAATTTGATTTTCTTAAAGACTATAATAGCTAAAGACATCAAATTTAGTATGATTAATCCTTTAGTAAGCGCGCACAAATTTGTTGCAAAAAAAATTTGCCACTCCCCCTCCGCCCACGAAATTTAAACAAATTTGATTTTCTTAAAGACTATAATAGCTAAAGACATCAAATTTAGTATGATTAATCCTTTAGTAAGCGCGCACAAATTTGTTGCAAAAAAAATTTGCCACGCCCCCTCCGCCCACGAAATTTAAACAAATTTGATTTTCTTAAAGACTATAATAGCTAGAGGCACCAAATTTGGTATGTGTATTTGTTTAATAAATGCGCATATATTGTATATGCAACGATTTTGCCACGCCCCTTTCCGCCCCCGTAATTTGGAAAAACTCGATTATCTCACGTAATTTTCTACCTTTTGTAATTAAATTTGGCACATAGTTGGTCGTTGGCTGGTGGGGGCGCTAGGGTGCTCGTATACTTGAGTCAGGGAGATTCTAAGATATGCTTGTAATAAAAAGCATGTGAAAATGCATTGGTTTAAAAAATTGGAAATATTTGTTTCACTGGTGTATGGTATACCTAAGTCGGCGAGACGACTTACTTACTTCATGTTTATTATGTACACAGCTGTGCATCTAAAAATAGCACCACTTGGTGAGGTAATCTGTTTAAGTGATTCTTAGACTTAATTAAAGGTTTAAGGAACATGTGAATACATTTTTGACCGTAAAATACTTACTACCAATGGAAGGAAAAAAAAATTATAATATCCAAAATAGCATCACTTTTTAAAAATTTACTTAAAAGAAAAAAAAAAAAAGAAAAAAACAAAATTCATTAATTAGTTATGATTAACTATTAATAAATTATAAACGCGAACTTGGTTGCAAGGCCCGTAGTTGCAAAATCCGCCAGGTATTTTATTTCAAGACTCCTGGATTACTTCATATTTTTTGTTGGTTTTGCAACAGCAACTGCTTTCATAATGTCAGAGCAAAGATTTTCAATAGTGCTTAGGCCTGGACACTATTATATTTAGAGAATTCTTTGAAAAACACTGCTTGGCTTTCTTACTGGTGTGCTTTGGGTCGTTGTCCTGTTGGAAGTGGCATATTATCCTTAGCATCTGGTAGGATCACCGTCTCCAAGGTATTTAAAAACATAACATGCCGATCCATAATGGAGTTAAAGCACCATATAAGACCGACATTATATAAGACCGACACTATATAAGACCGACAACATAATAATAAAAACATCCCCATAACATGACACTGGACATGTATTTGGACTTCTGTGGACGCCGGAGGAATGCTCTAAAGCCTTTTCCACTATACATGACAACTTTTCTTTCATCAGTCTCCAGTTTTGGGCAGGATCAATTCTCATGATCTTTAGCGAACTTAAGGCGATTGGCAATTGTCATTCAGGCTTTTAAATTGTTTTTCCGAAGGTATTTGCTAACTATTTGGGCGCTGGTCGAGATGTTCTAGTCTTTTTTCAAATCGCTTACAGCCTTAAAAGGATCCTTATTGCTCTCTCGCATTAAGTAACCGACTTCTTGCCGAGTCGATCTAGCCATGTCCGTTTATCCCGTCCGTCCGTCTGTAGAGACTCTAAGAGCTAGAGCCACCAAATTTGGTATGTAGACTCGCGTCCCAGAATTTACATAAAACTGTTTTTCTTAAAAACTATAACAGATATATTCGTTTAGTCATCACGCAGGAACTAATTGTTCAAAATTTGTGCACGCCCCTTTCCGCCCCGGAATTCACATAAAAAAGATTTTCTTAAAAACTGTTACACCTACCGACATTAAATTTGGTATGTAAACTAGCTTAATAGACGCGCAGATATTGGCTATTTAAAAATTTTTGCCACGCCCGATTCCGCCCCGTAAATTAAACAAAACTGATTTTCTCGAAAACTTACAAAGCAAAAGTCGTCAAATTTAGTATGTACACTGGCATAGTATGCGCGCCGCGCAGAGTATTTTTTAATATTTTGCCACGCCTACTATCATATTTTTGAAATCGGACTAGAAAGATGCAAAATGTGCGTATGAATGAATTTTTGTGGCGGCGCTAGAGTGCTCGTGCATATGTAGAGTGAGCGAGACAGCATGTGCCTTGATAGGGCATGTAAAGACAATTTATTAGACATATGTACGTTTGGTTTTTGAAACTTTAAATTTTGTACGTTTTGTACCTATTTGTATTTTTCAGAACGTTAATAACTTTTTTGTGTCGTAACTGTTTTGTTAAATTTTTTAAATTTATTTTATTTTTAGGATGGATGCATCATTGCGTCGAATGCCTAGGCGAAAAAAAGGATCGGGAAACTAGCGCTTTATTTTTACTGCAAAAGTCAATTGAAGCGGAGCCTAAAAGTGGGCAATCGTTATATCTATTAGGAAGGTGCTATGCCGGAATTAACAAAGTTCATGATGCATTTTTGGCATATCGTAATTCTGTAGAAAAAAGTGAAGGAAACGCTGATACTTGGTGTTCAATTGGGTAAAACTTTTTTTAACAGCTGCCCTTAATATTTTTTAAAAATCTAACCACTAACAAAGCCTTTTATTTTTCTAATAATAAACTTAAAATTTGTTTTTGTTAGACTTCAATGTAAAATTTACGTCGGTTGTCACAAAAATACATGATTCTCTCGTATTCAAGCGTCTAATGCATAAAATGTCTCGACTAATTTAAACAAGCGCACGCATATGTATATCGACTACGGCTTTTTTCGCGCCTTCCCCTGTAGACCGTTTGGTCCACTCGCAGATCATTTTCCACTTTAATTTTTTGCCTTTTACTCGCAATTTAACAAATTGCTTTAGAGACTTAAAAGCTTAAGCTATAGCAATCAAATTCGAAACTATCCAAATTTTACATTGAAACATTCTTCACTAAATATGTCGGAGAAAGTTGTAAGGGTGAACGAGCTGCTATGAGGCTTTCATTTTATATACATATACATATAATACTTCCAGGAGTAAAATTCGTGACACTATGACCTACCTACTCACTTTACTATGTAGATTATTTGTTTTTATACCATACACCCATAGGGTGAAATGTTATATTCAATTCGCTAAAATGTATATAAGTGGCAGAAGGAAGCATTTCCGACCTTATAAAGTATATATATGCTTTATCAGGATCAACAGCCGAGTCAATTTAGCCATGCCCGTCCGTCCGTCTGTCCGAATGAACACCTAAATCTCGGCGACTATAAGAGCTTGAGTCACCAAATTTAGAACTTAGGCTCGTGTAATACCCTACGGTGTTCAAGTGTATTTTAAATTTTTGTCACGCCCCTGCCAATTAAATAAGACTTATTTTCTCAAAGACTACACTAGCTATAGACACCAAGTTGGATGTGACACGCGCTTACACGCGCAGATTTTGCTGTTTTCGAAATCGAACAAAGCAAAAACCATCTAATTTACTATGTAGATTTGTTTAGTATGCCTGCAGACTATTAATATTTCCACGCCTACAAGAATCTAGAAAAAACTTGTTGATTATCGAAACCACATTCAGCACACCAAATTTTATTAAATCGGACTAGAAAGATGGATATAGACTAGCAATATACGGATAAAAGAGTTCTACTAGGTGGTCCATAAGAACGGAGTTTGCCGTAGGCTAGTGGCGGCGTTAGAGTGCGTTTTGTGATGGTGAGCGAGATATCATATGATATTAGGCGAATTTAATAGACATACATTTGGTGCTCGAAATTTCAAATATTTTTTCACCCGGTACATGGTATACCGATGTTGACGAGACGACCTACTTACTCTATTTATTGTTTAGTTAGTTGTCAATCGTCCCTTCATTGACATTTCATATCTGGATAACCTTTGTGAACAAATACAAGAACCGTTCAAGTGTGTTGACAGTTTGTTAACCAAATTATCCATCCATTAAATTTTGGAGTGCCAAATGTACAAAACCAAGCTCAGCAATAAATAGTAAATAAATAGAATTTAACGTTACCCAATGTCTTGTAACGTGCCAAAAAATGTTAGCTGTAAATTCAGTTTATCCATGATTTTGAGGAAATAGCGTAGACAGTTGACAGTAGACCTGAAAACTCCTGGTGGATAATATAATATGAAGGGCATCTGTGAAACACAAACTGTTGTTGATATTTACAAAAATCAATTTTCGTGTTCTTTAAAAGGGTACTGTATCAACAACAAAACCAACCTACAGATGCACTTCAAGCTTACATATGTGCAGTTCAGTTGGACAAACAACATAAGGCAGCCTGGACAAATTTAGGAATTCTGTATGAAAGCTGTGGTCAACTGCGGGATGCGTATGCCTGCTACCTAAATGCAACTAAAAAATGCTCAAATCAGGTATGAAAAGAAAAATGTAATTGCAATTAAACAAAGTTGTTGTTATCCTTATGTCGGAAAATGAAAAGCTATTATATGGTCTGGATTTAATTCAAGCATAATGTTTTGAAATTCGTATTGAAAGGTGTGTTACCTACTTGAGAATTGTTGGTACAACCGGTGCTCGGAACCGCTGGTTTTGCAGTATTCGCAAGCTGACAGGTAGGTACAATGTTGCAAAATGACTTGCAATGATGTTATGTTTGATTCAGCGTAATAGGTTAAACGTTGCAGAATGATTTAATGAGAAATAGAATAGAATACCCCGTCATTTGAAGATGCCATGTCCGTCCGCCTGTCTGTCCGTTTGGATCAACGCGAACTCCTCCTAGACCGTAAAAGCTACAGAGCTAAAATTTTGCATGTAGGCTTGTATATACTGCAGGGGTTGTATATCTCGGATTCAGCCGGATCGGACCACTTATCATATAGCTCCCATACAAACGTCAAAGTCACGAACAGTGACGTTTCTCAATAACTTCGTCATTTTCCCAGCTATTGTCGTGAAATTTAATATTGGTCAGTCTATTGCACATATAAACCACTGTGCCAAATTCGATCAAGATCGGGTGACTATATCATATAGCTCCCATAAGATCGATCGGTCAAAAACAGTGACTTTTGTCAATAACTTCGTTACTTTTGATGCGATTGCTTTCAAATTTAACATTTATTAGTTTAATATATCTGTTAATGACTTTGCCGAATTTGATAAAGATCGGGTGACTATATGATATAGAAACGATCGGTAGAAAACAGTGACTTTGTTAAAAATCTTCGTTATTTCCTATGATAAGATTGTAGTCTCTCTTTTGTAGGCGTTTGTTCGCAAACATTGGCCTTTTTAGATAAAACGATTTTTCCTTTGATGACTATACATAGGTAAGGAAAGAGTTACCTAAAAATTTGCAAGGGTTTACAAACTTTGACGCGGTCGAAGTTAGCCCCGACCGTCTGGGTTTCTTATAAATCACGTTTAAAGCTATAGCTACGGTGACTTAAAAGTAAAACGCCGAGTGTTTTTCAAGCAGGTCCGCGGTTTACAAACTTTGACGCGGTCGAAGTTAGCCCCGACCGTCTGGGTTTCTTATAAATCGCGTTTAAAGCTATAGCTACGGTGACTTAAAAGTAAAACGCCGAGTGTTTTTCAAGCAGGTCCGCGGTGTAGGTGTAGAGATTTTGCCTAAAATTGACGAAACTCAGTTTCAACCCCCGGCCGAAACCAGTTAGTTTTGGATTTTCATTTTTTTTGCTTTGTTAATAATTATTATTTCAAATAGCAATATAGGTCATTTGATGATTTTTGATTGAATTCATTTTTATGCCTTTACAAAAACATAAATGTAATACGAATATAGACGTAAACTAGACGAATTCACTTCTGCCTTCACCTTTTTTATTGTCATATGAATCAAAAAAACATGAAATACATACATTTTTTCAAGACTATACAAAATGATCCGTTTGTGCAAAAATATACAAACTTCAAACCAATTTGAAAGTAACAAACGAAACAAAATTTTGGTACACCGCTCTCCCATTTGTCAACTTTGAAGCGAAACATGCATAGTTCAGAATTTCCTTTAATATCCTTTAATATCGGTGATTCGCACTAATTTCACTTACTGGCATTTATTTTACTTACGGCCCTTCTAGACGGTAGGGCCTTAATTACGGTTTGACCCGGCTTTTAAAGACATTTCTTAAATTTCGGATCATCAGCATCCAATGACCATATCATCCATATATCCATATAATGTTTGTGAAGGTGTTAAACCAGTGAAGAGGACAAGGGTCAACATTATTTGGTTAAAGTTTAAGTCTGAATAATCCCTAATCGGATGAAAATCAAATTGTATCCTGAGAGTTTTTCTCTAATTCTACTTGATGAAATCCGGACATTAAACAAAAGAAGTATTTATCACAACCTAGTTCGTCCCTATATCTGCTACTAGTTTATTTATAAATTTTTCTATAATCCACTATCAATCTCCACCTTTTTTCATTGCTGCCAGGTAGTGACTTTTTAGGAACCAATAAGATTGGACTATTAACTACATAGACCGACCTTATTGAGGTCATGAAAAAGTGTTCTAAGTTCAAGAGGTCTTTTATAGTAATTTTAGGCGATGTACCTAGTTTCCATCACGTCAGGACTTCAAAAAAAAAGCGTTTGAATTATTTAATATTACCTCTTTTGCAATGTTTCTAGTATAATGTAAACAAATTATTACAAAAAAATATTACTATTTTAACCTATTCATTACTGAAACGTCTCCTGTGCGATACAAGCATCTGACCAATTTTATAATACACTCTGCAAGGGTATTAAAAACATGCAACTTGCGCTGTATTGCTTCAGTCCATTTTTCGCGTTTCCGCTTTAACTGCGTCCGGCTGTAGGTAAAGAAAAAGTAACAAACAAATGTGCTCTGGTTTTTAATTATTTTCTTGTTTTGACTTGTATTCTTAGCTCAAAAAAAGAAAAGAAAAGAACGAAAATATAATTCCAATAATAAAGCTTGACGTCCCTAAAAAAAATCGTGCAAGTTCAAATTTTATCCACTTAAGATTGAAGTCAAGATGTCACAAAAAATTTTTTGGAATGCAAATAAAAAATCTGTAGTTGCAAGGTTTGCCCTTCCTTTTTTCGCTTCATGTAGTTTGAATTCCTAACTACTTTTAGCGTTGAAGATTTGGTATGGCTTCTTTAGCGAAGTCTACTGAGGATAAAACTTGAAATAGCTATACAGACAACCTGTTCACCTTTTGTGCTGCCTATGATTAAAAATCTTAGAAATTAGTAAGTTTTATTGACCTGAAGCCGGCTTAAGCCTTGTGCATATATCTTAAATATTTTCGTATTTAATTTTTTTAGATCCGCCTTCTCCTAATTAAGTTAGCTACAGTCGGCTTATCTGGTTTTTAGTTAATTATACGTATGTTTTGATTTTATTTTTCAGATAACCTGTACAGATGAAAGATTATGTATTAAGAATGACAGATTGACAAAAGGATTATTGCAGAGGGTAAAGTTTCTCCAAACTCAATTGGGACAAGCACCCCTGCCCAGTATAACATCAAAACGAAGGCAACTCTGTTCCATAGAAGAAGCCTGGAATCTTCCTATTTCATTAGAAATGAATTCTCGGCAACAACAACAGCAATCTCTACAAATGCATTCAAGGCAGTATACGAAGAACACACCTTTGCAGGTAATTCCTTTTTTATTTAATATATGTAAGGTGGCAATAACACATGCACCGACTGTGTGGCATCCCTAAAGAAGTGGCAGGCTTTCCGTCGGAGGTTGTCATGACGTTGAAAGAGTCGAGCGACAGTAGCAGAAGTCTTTAATGGTCGGAATTAAGTTGTCAGTCGAATTAAGTTGGAAGTCGGCAGTTGTTTAAATTTGTTTAAAGTCTAGTAAAAATCGTAAAATCTAAATATTCAAAACTATATGTTAACTTATTATAATAAATCTTTACATTAATCTACATACAGTGCTTATCATATTGATAAGACACATCGTTTTTCACACATATTTTCTAAAACACTTTAGTTTTCAAAAAAATTTTTTTACAAATACATATATTCAAAATTAAAATGCGAAGAAGATTAAATGTCATTTAAAGAAAACAAAAATATAGGTTTATGAACCATTTCAAAATAATAAGACATATTTCAATTTAAGCGTAAAAATAAAAAACAAGTGAGAATTTCCCTAATATTTTTAAAATTAATGATTACCTGCATTTCCTTGCGCTCTTCCGTCATCAAAAATGCGCTTTTTTGATCGAATCTGAAAGAGTTTTCAATAATTGATCCTCTAGAAGACCCCATTCTCTGGTAATTGCATCCTTATGGTCGGTTACGTTATTTTTTTCTGTTAAAAATGGCAGCAGGCTAGTCTCTAGTTCTTGGACGTAGTTGGAACTATTCATTCTTGAGCTTGTAAACTGCAAGTTAGGAGTTCCAAACTTGGTAAAAGCTCCGCACAGCATCACCGATCCGCCTCCAAAGTTCATCTTTGAAAAATATAATGCCTCTTTTCGTAAATTTCGCCAATAATGGCGATATCCATGCGGTCCGTCCAGATTAAATAAAAGATTAAATTCTCATCATAAAAAATGAACTTTTATACAAGCTATGATAAAACATGTTCTAACCGAGTCCCAGTTTGTCTCTAAGTATCTTAGCGCGTAATCTATTCTGGCGGCTTTGCGACGTGAAGTCAAATGGCGTATCTTCTTAAGCACACCTCGTAAAGCTAGTTGGGCACATGATGTTGTCTAGTTGCTTGCTTTATTAATAATGTACCGTTTTTCACGGTCACTAAGAATCGGAATTCGACCTGTACTCCGCCTTTTACCGTAACTTTTCGGATTTTGTAAAAAATTGGCGATTGCGGTTCGACTACGACCAATTTCACAGGAAATTCTGGCAACAGTCCAACCTGACTTGAAATAAGCTTAAATAGGGCCCTTTTGTTCAGGATAAAGCAGTGTAGATCGCCCCTTTTTGTATTAAATAACAATTCTAGGGGTAAATCAATAATAAACACCAAAAAAAGTCTATCCTATCTCTTTCACTTTTGTAATGTGTCTTATAAAACGCTTGCAAGCAAGCAAATAATATCATACATATTTCTGAAGAAGCAACGGTACATTGCAGGAAATGCTGGGAATAATAACCAACGGTCCTTTCCAAAGCTGTTGCTTTGATCTTTCATTGCTTTTTGCTAAATTCTTAAAAATAACTGTTTATTTATTTATTTATTTATTTATTTATTTATTTATTTATTTATTTATTTATTTATTTATTTTACGTCAACTAAGTCAGCAGTCGACGAAAAAGCTTAAGCTAAAATACAGATAAAAATTAATTCATGAAGGTAGCTTAGCTTTATGCACAACATCCCCGACCCGGTGGAGGTGTTTTATTTGCAACAAGGTGCCAGCTATGCCCCGATTCACAGCCAATGTGGTCAGGGATGAGTTGCAGCCGATCCAATATCCAGTCCAGAATACTTTCAGTGGTTACGCTGTAGATAATTAAAAAGTATAGCGCGAAGAGAAGTGACAGATAGATGAGGAGAAATAAGGTGAGAAAGGTTGTTAAAAGATTGGCAAAGAACACGAAGAGGTTCGTGAAGAGAGTAGTTAGTCAGACATCTACTAAGGTGAAGAGGAAAAAAGTTTCTGGTCCGACGTGAGGGAACACAAAAATATAGCGTATCTAGTAAATTGGTAGAACTGACTTCGCCGTTGACTACTTTATGTAGAAAGAGAATCCCAAATACGAGCCTACGGTTGTAAAGTGAAGGAAGATTAATAAGAAGAAGTCTGTCAGAATAAGAAGGTAGGCGAAGATTCGGGTCCCAATTAAGACCGCGTAACGCAAACTTAAGGAATTGCTTCTGTACCGATTTAATACTACGCTGGTGAACATCATATTGAGGGTTCCACACTGGTGAGCAATATTCTAGAGTAGGGCGAACTAACGAAGTGTATAAAACCTTTGTCACATATGGATCATCAAATTCCTTGGCCCAACGTTTAATGAAGCCAAGAAGACTGCATGCTCTATTAACAATTGAAGATATATGAATATTAAAAGAAAGTTTTGGGTCAAACATAACGCCTAAGTCTTTAAATGATGGTACACAATCTAACAGAACAGACTTAATAGAGTAATGAGCTAGGAACGGCGACAAACGACTGAAAGTCATAAAAGAGCATTTAGAGGCATTAAGGTGTAATTTATTAACGTGACACCAAACACAAAACGCATCGATATCTGATTGCAAGTACTGTTGGAAAGAAGGATCATTATATGAATAACAAATCTTGACGTCATCCGCAAACATGAGCCAAGGCCAAAGGCAAATCGTTTATAAACAAGGTAAATAACAGTGGGCCCAGATGACTGCCTTGGGGGACACCTGACGTAACTCGAACAGTTCTAGATATCGAGGAACGAAAAGACACCTTTTGGGTTCTGCCAATAAGATACGACTTTAACCAAGCCAATAGTTTCGGGGAAAAACCCATGATGTTAAGTTTCATGAGAAGCATAGAATGATCAACCGTATCGAAAGCCTTACTAAAGTCAGTATAAATAACATCAGTTTGACACTTTTTACGGAAGCCATGGTGTACAAGGGTAGTCAATTCTAAAAGGTTGGTAAGCGACGAACGACCTTTCATGAAGCCATGCTGACAAGGAGAAATAGTGGATCTGGATAGGTGTTGATGGGAAGACGTAATAATTTTCTCAAACAGCTTAGGTATTGCCGAAAGTTTGGCAATGCCACGGTAGTTAGAAATATCCGATTTGTTACCCTTTTTAAAAAGCGGAATAATAAAAGACTCCTTCCAAATATCAGGGAAGCGACAAGTCTCACTCGATATAAAAAATAACCGAGATAAAGGCTTAGATAGGGAAATCGAACACATTTTAAGGATGCAACTAGGTATATTATCAGGCCCGGGTACGAAGGAAGACGTCATAGATGACAAGCTAGAGATAATACAGTCTTCAGTAATATTAGGAAAAAACATACAATTTAAATGTGGAATTGTGAAGGGATAAGGTGTGGGATCCGAAGCAGTAGAAGAATAAGTCGACTGAAAGAATTTAGCAAACAGATCTGCAATATCTGAATCACTATTAGCAGTCTGGTCATTAAGTCTGAAGGTGGAAGGTAGTAAATTAGAACGTCTTTTGGAATTAACAAAGTTATAAAATCTTTTAGGGTTCTTATAAAATTCAACCTTACAGCGAACGATATAATTATTGTAGCATTGAGTATTTAAAAGGCAAAATTGAGATTTGGCTACACAATAATTTGCATAGTCACGTCGCGAACCAGTTTTTTTAAATCTTTTAAAATATCTCGATTTAATGTTACGGAGATTAGAGAGCCTACGTGTGAACCAGACTGGCGCACTGGAGACGGTAGAGACTTTCACATAAGGAACGCATTTATCAATTAGAGAATTAAGAGCAGAGTAGAAAAAATTTACTGCACAATCTATATCACAGCACTCAAATAGAAATGACCAATCAAAAGAGAAAATAAGGCTGTTAAGAAGATTGAAATTTGGTTTACGAAAACATCTACGACGAGAATTTGAGATGTTATTGAATGAATTATTAACGGAATTGTAAGAAATAGTAATTTCAATGGTAGGGTGATAAGTATCTTCAGGCTTCACTAGGGGCTGTGTTTGTGATACAGCACTAACAGTGGGATCAGAGACAAAAACAAGATCGAGGATTCTTTTAGAAGAGTTAAGAAAAGAATTCAACTGATATAGCGGACATTCAAGTAGGCTATCAAGAAAAACATGTTGAGATGAGGGAATTAAGAAAGATAGATTATCATCAGCAAGCCAAGAAACATTAGGCAAGTTAAAATCACCTAAAGCTATAAAAAAATCACGATCTTTAAGACGACTAAAAATAGTTCGCAAAGCATCAGCATGGTGCATGTAGATCATGATATCAGAAGTTGGAGGAATATATGAACAAGAGATATATAAGCTAAAGTTAGAACATGTAACTTCGACGCAAATAAACTCAACACCTAAGGGGAGATCAATCGGCACAACACTTGAACACAGATTCGAGTTGACAGCAATGAGTACTCCACCGCCACATCGACCAACACGATCAAGTCTATAAGAAATAAAGTTATTAGAAAGAATTTCATTATCCAAAACAGAGGAATTAAGCCAAGTTTCAGAGAAAGCTAATATGTCAGCCGAAAAGGTTAAGCTATCGCAGAATAATTTAGAGAGCTTGGTAAGAAGTCCTCTTACATTTTGATAGTGAATGCAAAGACTAGACGTTATTAGTTTTTTGAAGCAGAAGATGCATTAGGAAGGTGGACAGGCAAAGGGCGGGAGCGCTTATTGGGCGCAAATTCGTGTACAACTAGGCCCTCTGGCCAAAAGTTAGGGTCAACCATAGCTGAGAAATACTCATTTGGTAAAAAGAGGAGATTTCGCGAGGCCTAGAAAACTTAAACTTTTGAATTAAAACCTTAGCAGGGCATATATTACCAATGTAAGCTGCCACAGACGATTCAGAAGTATCTGGAGCAAGCCTAGAGATAAATAATTGTTTACGATGGGGCACTACAGTTAGTGGAGGCGGAGGAGCATTGGGATCCGCAAGTGATTGAAAGCCAGCATGATCAGAGTTCCCGTGAGGGATAGATTGAGGTACACCAGGGCTTGTAGTGGGTACATCAATCTGAAAAGAAGAGCATAAAGAGGGACAAGAAGATGGTGTAGGCGAAAGTAAAATGGGAGAAGATGTAATAGAAAGTGCGGGCGACTGCTTATGAGGCAACTCAAGGGTACATTTCTTGGGCAATTCCTTAGAAGGTGAACCAAACTTGAATTGCGACAATAAGTGTATGCTAGAGTCACACTCATTAGACAGCTGTTTGGCCATTTTATTAAGAGAAAGAAACTTTAAACGAAGATCCCTATACATTCGGCTAAAATCAAGCTGCTGGCTGGCACAAGATGGGCAAGTCCAGCGCATTAAGCCAAGCTCAGGCTTAGACACAGACAAACCAGAAAATTTGTCGTAATCACGGCCGTTGAGGCCAGCACATTTTAAGTGAATAAGATTATCGCAAAGCCAACACGATATTGCTCTATACTGATCGTCAAAACGATCAGAATGCTTGCAATTGGGTAGACAACAAGCCATTGAAAAGCCAAAATAAGCAAGGCAAAAAAAAAAAAAACAATAAAAAAAAAATATATAGAAAAATTTAAATAAACAGCACAAAGATAATTATCGACAAAAAATCAATAATTACAAATAAAACAAAGAGACAGCTGGAGTACACAGCACAAGAGAGAGTGCAAGAACAGTTATAAGACGAGCTTTGAGAGGCGGCTTTATAAAAGAGATTACGCGGGAGGGAAGCTGAGCACAAGCACAAAGCAGAGGGAACAACAAAACCACTAGCACAGATGGTATGATGGGGGCGATGAGGGGAGCAACTGCAGAAGCAATGACGAGAGAGAACAATAAGAAAAAATAAAAACAATTTAAATGCACCAAACACTAATCACGAAAAAGAAAAAAACAAAACTGTTTAATTCGGCGAATTATGCAAATAAAACACAAGGGTTTCAAGCAAACGACACCAGCGAAAACGAAAACAAACTAGGCACAATTAAAAATTGAGAGAAAACCATATATATTAATAAAACTCAGGAGCTAAGCAAAAACACGACCGTCACGTCAGAGAGCAGATATTAGATTGATTTAGCAAGAAAAACAAAACAAATTTTTAATGTGTCTTATCATTCTGATAAGCACTGTATATATACATATTTATATATTAAATTTTAATATATCATATCTTCGTTGCAAGAATACTCTTAACGAGGATATTGGTGGAGCTGGATAACCAAGACATATTACCAAACCATCAATTTGGTTTTAGAGGTCAGCACAGTACTCCTGAGCAGATCCACCGATTCGTGCCACATATTGTGAAAGCTTATATAGAAAAACAATACTGTCTAGCTGTGTTTTTGGATGTGAAACAGGCGTTCGACCGCGTGTGGCATACGGGGCTCCTCATTCTTTCCCAGCCACTCTTTAAAACTATCGAGTCCTTTCTAGAGAATCGAACCTTCCAGATGTCAATTGATGAAACGTTATCATTGATACGCAGTGTGAGTGCCGGTGTTCTTGGGCCGGTCTTATACACCATCTACACAGCCGACATGCCTAAGCCCAACGATGAACTTAATACAATCGAAAGAGACAAGCTCTTGGCAACATTTGCCGGCGACACTGCTGTGTGAGTAAGATCGCAGTGCCCATATTACTGCACTGTCAAGCTTCAAGATTATCTAAATAAGTTCCAAGAATGGGCCAGACATTGGAAAAACGGAATTAACACAAATAAATCCCAAAGCGTTACATTTATTAAAAGCTTCTGCTCTCTGACGTGACGGTCGTGTTTTTGCTTAGCTCCTGAGTTTTTATTAACATACATTGTTTTCTCTCAATTTTTAATTGTGCCTAGTTTGTTTTCGCTTTCGCTGGTGTCGTTTGCTTGAAACCCTTGTGTTTTATTTGCATTATTCGCCAAATTAAACAGTTTTTTCTTCGTGATTAGTGTTTGGTGCATTACAATTTTTTTTTTCCTCTCTGGTCATTGCTTCTGCAGTTGCTCCCCTTATCGCCCCCATCATACCATAAGTGCTAGTGGTTTTGTTGTTCTCTCTGCTTTGTGCTTGTACTCAGCTTCGCTCCCGCGTAATCACTTTTGTAAAGCCGCCTCTCAAAGCTCGTCTTATAACTGTTCTTGCACTCTCTCTTGTGCTGTGTGCTCTAGCTGTCTCTTTGTTTTATTTGTAATTATTGATTTTATATCAATAATTATCTTTGTGCTGTTTATTTAAATTTTTCGATATATTTTTTTTATTGTTTTTTTTTTTTTTTGCCTTGTTTATTTTGGCTTTTCAATGGCTTGTTGTCTACCTATGTACTTGCAAGCATTCTGATCGTTTTGACGATCAGTATAGAGCAATATCGTGTTGGCTTTGCGATAATCTTATTCACTTAAAATGTGCTGGCCTCAACGGCCGTGATTACGAGAAATTTTCTGGTTTGTCTGTGGCTAAGCCTGAGCTTGGCTTGATTGTGACTGTGCCAGCCAGCAGCTTGATTTTAGCCGAATGTACAGGGATCTTGGTTTAAAGTTTCTTTCTTTTAACAAAATGTCCAAACAGCTGTCTAACGAGTGTGACTCTAGCATACATTTTTTGTCGCAATTCAAGTATATTCCACCTTCTGAGAAGTTGCCCAAGAAATGTACCCTTGAGTTGCCTCATAAGCAGTCGCCAGAACTCTTTATTACATCTTCTCCCATTTTACTTTCGCCTACACCATCTTCTTGTCCCTCTTTATGCTCTTCTTTTCAGATTGAAGTACCCACTACAAGCCCTGGTGTACCTCAATCTATCCCTCACAGGAACTCTGATCAATTACTGGATCATGCTGGCTTTCAATCACACTTGCGGATCCCCATGCTCCTCCGCCTCTACTAACTGTAGTGCCTCATCTTAAACAATTATTTATCTCGAGGCTTGGTCCGGATACTTCTGAATCGTCTGTGACAGCTTACATTGGTAAAATATGCCCTGCTAAGGTTTTAATTGAAAAGTTTAAGTTTTCTAGGTCTCGTGAAATCTCCTTTTTTAAAATTACAGTACCAAATGAGTATTTCTCAGCTATGGTTGACCCCAACTTTTGGCCAGAGGGCCTAGTTGTACACGAGTTTTCGCCCAAAAGGCGCTCCCGTCCTTTGCCTGTCCACCTTCCTAATGTATCTTCTGCTTCAAAAAACTAATAATATCAAAATGTAAGAGGACTTCTTACCAAGCTCTCGAAATTCTTCTGTGATAGCCAAACCTTTTCGGCTGACATATTAGCTTTCTCTGAAACTTGGCTTAATTCCTCTGTTTTGGATAATGAAATTCTTTCTAATAACTTTATTTCTTATAGGCTTGATCGTGTTGGTCGTCGGGGCGGTGGAGCACTCATTACTGTCAACTCGAATCTGTGTTCAAGTGTTGTGCCGATTGATCGCCCCTTAGGTGTTGAGTTTATTTGCGTCGAAGTTACATGTTCTATCTTTAGCTTATATATCTCTTCATATATTCCTCCAACTTCTGATATCATGATCTACATGCACCATGCTGATGCTATGCGAACTATTTTTAGTCGTCTTAAAGATCGTGATTTTTTTTATAGGTGATTTTAACTTGCCTAATGTTTCTTGGCTTGATGATAATCTATCTTTCTTAATTCCTTCATCTCAACATGTTTTTTTTTTTGATAGCCTACTTGAATGTCCGCTATATCAGTTGAATTCTTTTCTTAACTCTTCTAAAAGAATCCTCGATCTTGTTTTTGTCTCTGATCCCACTGTTAGTGCTGTATCACAAACACAGCCCCTAGTGAAGCCTGAAGATACTTATCACCCTACCATTAAAATTACTATTTCTTACAATTCTGTTAATAATTCATTTAATAACATCTCAAATTCTCGTCGTAGATGTTTTCGTAAGACAAATTTCAATCTTCTTAACAGCCTTATTTTCTCTTATGATTGGTCATTGGTAGTCCATATATTCTTTTTTTCAATCTTTGAACTAAACCCCATTATATGTAGTTTGTCCACCAAATTCAACAATTTGGTGGACAAACTACATAAACGTAAACGTGTTGTTGGGTCTTTCCTGAGGATTCTATAGGTGTTTAGATCCGATAGAATGTTCATCATTCTATGGTCTTAATCATTCTTTTTCATTGCTACTGTTTTATTTCCTTTGTCAGATGTTAATATCAAAATATCATGTTGATTAATAAATTTGTATGTCCGTTGAGTTATATCTAATATTGCACGATCTGTTGCCTTTATGTATTTCATCGCTCTGTGCTCTTTAACCATTAAAGAGAACGCAGTACGCGCTGCTTCTTGTTTCTCTTTTTCACTAATCGTCTGAACTATTTCCTCTCTCCATCGGCAATGCATTTTAGGAGAGGGAATTTCTTGTTCCATGGGAAGTGGAACTCCACTTCTGACTCATTTACAAACCAATCGTCAGTTCTGTTGTTGTTCAAGAGAGCAAAGTTCCGTTTATTGCTTAGTATCTCGTGTTTCATCCCATGATGTTCTCGCAATGGTTTTGTTAGTCTTTCTACTTCGTTTCGTTCTCTCCAAAAATGCGCTCATGCTCTGTTTATCCAGCTGTTTACCAAGAGTTTTTGTTGTTCAGCTAATTTGTTGTTGAGCCCTTTGAAAGTGTTTTGTTTATGTTTTATAAGAAGGATCAATATTTTTGTGTGAAAGAAATATGTGTATCTGTCCAATGTGTTGCTAATGTCTGGAAATGTGTTACTGTCAAACTTAAAAATATTATCACATCTTGTGGTATTTTTTGATAAAATTGGGAATTAATTTAGAATTTCTACATTTTAACAGAAATTTTAAACTACTTTTCCGTCCTACTAATTTCTTGGAGGTAGTATTGATGTCTTTCTTTTTAATGTTTTCCACTTTTGCAATACACGTGATTTTACTATTGTTTTTCTCAATATTGTCAAATTTTTTTACATGCTCGAATACACCATATTGCTCTTTTAATTCTTTTAGGGATTTACAGTTAGGGATTTAATTGTTCCATCTTTAAGTTTAAATCGCTGGGATCACTTTTTTCTGTCACTAACTTCTTTCACTTCCATATAGTTCTTTGTCGACTCTTCTTCCTTCACTAGACCAAACGTTTCGTTCAAGGTCTTATTTTCAACGTTCTTCTTTTTGTTCTTCCTTTCGTTTTTCGACTTCGCTGGTATGCGCACTGGTGGCGACATTTCGGTTTTTCGCGACTTTGGAGCGCCGACTGAAAGACTTTTCGAGAACGTTTTCTTAAAAACTCTACCGCGGAATTTTCACAACTGTACTTCTTTTGTTTTTTTTGGAAATTTTGTGATAACTTTTACAAAACCAACCAGCACATTTACACCTTTCTAAGAACTTTGTACACGTCACACTTGCACTAACACACACAAAACCGGCGAACCCCCAGATCTGAGGTTAATATTATATTTAAAGTAGTTTATTGTTCATAATATTAACTGAAAGTCTCAAATTGAGGTGTAATACATTCTTCAAAGTTAATAATTAATTTTACATATGCCGATCGCTATCGGAACTTCTTTTTCTTGCGTCTGTTCTCGACGAAGTCTACTCTTCAACTCTTTTTCACGAAGCTGACACTCACTCTCAGCTGCTACACGCCTCTTATGGGTAGGGGTAGGGGTAATCCGAGAGCAGTGTGCCCATCTAATCTAGAATACTCATTCCCACAGTGCAAAATCATAAGCCCTATGTATATCTTACTCTTTTCTTTGTTACAAATTAGTTATTGCGGTGCCGTCTCTGTTGCGGTGCCGTCTCTAATTGTTTGGTTTGGGGTAGCCTAGGTCGACGGACTGCCTGTCAACATAAAATTATATCTTACTCTATATTATGCATCAATACAGCACGAGAGGCGTGCTATCTCGCTCATGATAGCAACAGAATACAATATTGAATAAAATATTTAGAGCAATTCACTTTTAATAGATAGCTAGACACCAAAGTCAACAAAATTTTCAAAAAGGTCACTTAACAAACGTATGTAGCTAAATACAAAATTTTAAATCTGAATTGTCATTACTGTTGCGGACATGCACTTCTAATTTATCGTCATTACATGGCGGTTTTTTAATACATGGCATTTAGAAGAGAAAAAAGGAAAAAATCCGGCCAAGGGCAGAAAAAAAATATCAAAGAAGCTAACTTCGGCAATGCCAAAGTTTATATACCCTTGCAGTCTTTCGCAATAATTTTTTTACATTTTGAAATTTCTTTCTCTGCAACTGAATTCATCAATTCACAAACAAAACATTCAAATTATTTCTCTTTTTATAATAAATTTTCTTTCTTCTTGCATCATTCCCTAAGCAAAGCACAACACGCATACACATACAGTTCTTGTAGCGCTGCGTCTGTGTGTGTGTATGCATGTGCTCTGTTTGAGCAGCAAACAGCGCTGCTTGCTGTCTACTAGGTCATCATTTGAAACGATTTGTGTTGACTGTAACTTCTGTTCTATTTATCCGATCAGATTCAAATTTTGGGATCTGTCAATTTATGTCAAATACTATCATATTGGTAAATTTCATGGGGATACTCCAATTTTTGCAAAAATGTTTGTTCTAGAACTATATGATATAGTGGCCCGATCCTGACAAATTTCATACTTTATCATCTCCCGGCTAAAAGTAGCTCAAATATGAATTTGCAGAGGGTATTATAAAATTGGTTAGATGTTTGTAACGCACAGAAGGAGACGTCTCCGACCCTATAAAGTATTTATATTCTTGATCAGCATGAGAAGCTGAGTTGATATAGCCATGTCCGTCTGTCCGTCTGTCTGTCTGTCTGTGCGTACGCGTTTTACTCAGCCATCTTAAGAGCTATTGGGATGAAATTTTGTTTTGGGGGCTTTTTATTACTCCAGTGAGATAAAGTATTAAAATTGTCAGGATCGGGCCACTATATCATATAGTTCTAGAACAAAGATTTTTGCAAAAATTGAAGTATCTCCCTGAAATTTACCAATATGATAGTATTTGATATAAATTGACAGATCCCAAAATTTGAATCTGATCGGATAAATAGAACACAAGTTACAGTCAATACAAATCGGTTCAAATGATGACGTAGTAGACAGCAAGCAGCGCTGCCTACTACGTCCTACGTCATCATGAAATCAAAAAGAGCACATGCATACATACACACAGACGCAGCACTACAAGAACTGTATATACGTCTTCATCAAATCAAACTACGTCATCAAATCAAACAGAGCACATGCATACATACACACAGACGCAGCGCTACAAGAACTGTATGTGTATGCGTATTGTGCTTTGCTTACGGAATGATGGAAGAAGAAGAAATTTTTTTATAAATAGAGAAATAATTAGAATGTTTTGTTTGTGTATTGATGAATTCAGTTGCAGGGAAAGAAATTTCAAAATTTTTGCAAGGGTATATAAACTTCGGCATTGCCGATGATGATATTTATGTGTAAAGGTTTGCCCACGCCCCTTTCCGCCCCCATAATTTGAAAAAACTCGACTATCTCCCGTAATTTTCTACCTTGTGCAATCAAATTTGGCACACTTGTATTTGATATTAATACCCAGCAAAATCGGAAAATAGCCAAGTTATGCATAAAACGTTTTTCCATAGGGCCGGATTTGGTAGCGCTAGGGTGCTCGTATGCATGTGAACGGTACTTGTAAAAAAACGTAAATGCCTTTGTTATTATAAATTTGAAATATTTGTTTTACTTACTTTTTTTTTTTTTTAATAATACCAACGCATTTTATTTGAAGTTCTGACGTGAGGGACGAAAACTAAGTACAGGGCCATGATCAGCACCCACAAATTACTATAAGAGACCTATTAACCTGTTAAGCTTTTTGAAATGTGATTTTGTTTAATGTAATTTAAAATAAATATTATTGGATAAGCTTAGGGAAACATAATTATACAAGTATTTCACATGAACCGTACCCGTACTAATTCATTGTTAATTCTTTACAGGGACCGCCACCACCATACCCACATAATTATGCTATTCAAAGCCCATTGCCTGAAAAACCGGATAAGTGTGACAATATTGAAGGAAATCGATCAGTTCAAGAGTTCCCAATTGCGAATGCATTTAGTGATCCGCAACACCAAATCGTTCAGAATTTAAATTTACAAGATCACCCTATACAATCAAATAAATTATTGTCTTACCCATTAAACTTACAAGAAAAGAAAGTTAAGGGGGATAATGCTACTTCACAATCGTACGTTGCAAAAATAAAACATCCTTCTAGTGTAAATGAAAAATATGATGCCACAAACATAGCACAAATGTTTAGCAAATATACTAAAAATTCATTAGGTATGTATGCTTTCTTCTCTGTTATGGCCATAGTACAGTGCCGAGCACAAGTGAACACTTGATGGTTAAGTTAAATTTCAAATGCCTGTAGAAACCAAAAATTATTTTTATTAATTATTGCCATGTTTTTTTTATAATCGACGAAGATTTCGGTCATGTTTTGAAGAGGCTCCCTTTTTATTCTTTAGGGATAACTGTCTGGTGTGCGATAAAAAAAAAGCCATACTTCATAAAAAATGGATCATGCTCAAAGTTCATACCAAAACCCAACAAATAGAAGAAAAAATGCCTTCCAAGTATGAATTTTTACAGAATTTTGTAGCAAAACTGCTATTGATAGTATGATTTGGTCAAAATATCATAAAATTTAAAAAAAAAATACATTGCCGTTTTAATCACTTAGTTCAAAAACTGTGGCTAAGGTAACTATTCTAAACTATTTTTTTTTTTTTTTTCAATATAAAGTTAAATCGTTTCATTGGTATATGTTGTTTTAACAGTCATTTTAAGTTCGTCTTGTGTCTATTCATGTTCGCCACTGTATAATTATATAAAATATAATTAAATATATTACATCAATTATCCTAAACTTTTTACTTTTGTTTCATTAAAGATACCTCGGATACTTTTATGGAGGACATTTTAAACACTTGCAAAAAAGGAGAAATAGCTAATTCGGCGATAAAAATGCCAAATGAAATTAAAGTCGAAGCTGTTAATATTCCACTTTTATGTAGTAATGAAACAAATGGTACAGCTAAAGAAGTTAAAAAACACGAAGAACTTGATAAATCCACTGCGAAAGCGGAGTTATCACCTGTGTTTAAAACAAATATGGATTCAAGTCAGTTGTTATTGGCTGTCAAGGATTTGACTATTGACGAGCCGCCGGTTTGTTACACGATTCTTAATTCAAATTCTCCACCACCTTCACCACCGGATTGCCCTCCACAAAAATTATCGAGAGACCAACTTTTGCCACCAACACCTTCGGTTCATTTGGAAAACAAAAAAAATGCATTCAGCCCACAATTACAAGAGTTTTGTTTAAAACATCCCATAGCGGTTGTACGGGGATTGGCAGGAGCTTTGAAACTTGATTTGGGACTCTTCTCAACAAAAACATTGGTAGAAGCCAATCCTGATCACAGTGTTGAAGTCAGAACTCAAGTACATCAGTCACCAGATGAAAATTGGGACTTATCTCAAGCAAAACGAGTTTGGGCTTGCATATCACATCGATCACATACAACGATTGCAAAATATGCGCAATATCAAGCTTCAAGTTTTCAAGACAGTCTAAAGGTGCAATTTTAAATGTTTATTATTAATTTATTGATCATAATACATTATATATAATATATTTTTTTACAGGAGGAAGGAGATAAAGGTTTTGCTGGTTCACAGGTTTTATCAGATTCTGATTCTAAAGATTCAATTTCAAATTCTATCATAAGCTTAAAACGAAAAAGATCAAAAACCAGCAGTAAAATGTTGAGGTAAAGAAAACTTTAAATTAGATATTTAAAAAATTTTTTTTTGTGTTCATTTAAAATAAATCTTACTCTTCTATTTCTTATGTTGCACCATTAAAGTAACAATTTTAAAAAATTTTTGACAGGATCATACACAAACTAATATAATCATAACTATAACATTAGATCCATTATATGATATTTTGTATTAATTTATTAAAGGATTGTATGATTATACTTAGAGCGGGAAATGATGAGAGAAATGATTCATGCTCAAAAAAGTTCCGTGAATAGATATAGAGAAACACATTGGTCTTTTATAGTTACTCATGTAACTCGTCGCGCCGACTTCGATATTCCATACTTGGTACATAACTTGATTTGAGATAAACTATATCTGTGGATACATGTGTGTCCATATAGCCATATCTTCACGGCGCCTTCCTAAAAGCTATTGCAATAAAACTTAATATTTGAACTACTTATAACCCGTGTAAAATAAAGTATGAAAATCGTCAGGATATGGACCACTATATCATTAAGTGTTAAACGTAAAACATCATTATACCCTTGCAAAAAGGGTATATTAATTTTGGTCAGAAGTGTGCAACGTATAGAAGGAAGCATCTCCGACCATATAAAGTATATATGTATATTGTTAATCAGCATGACGAGACGAGTTTAAATAGCCATGTCCGTCCGCCCGTCCGTCCGTCTGGATCAACGCGAACTCCTCCGTAAGAGCTACAGAGCTGAAATCATGCACGTAGGCTTGTATATACTGCATGGGTTGTATATCTCGGATTCAGCCGGATCGGACCACTATATCATATAGCTCCCATACAAACGTCAAAGTCACGAACAGTGACTTTTCTCAATAACTTCGTTATTTTCTCAGCTATTGTCGTGAAATAAATATGTAATATTAGTGAATTCATTATAGCTATAAACGACCGTGCCGAATTTGATAAAGATCGGTTGACTATATCATATAGCTTCCATAGGAACGATCGGTGAAAAACAGTGTCTTTTGTCAATAACTTCGTTACTTTTAACGCGATTGCTTTCAAATTAAACATTTGTTAGTTCAATATATCTGTTAATGACTGTGCCGAATTTGATAAAGATCGGTTGACTATATCATATATCTCCCATAGGAACGATCGGTGAAAAACAGTGTCTTTTGTCAATAACTTCGTTACTTTTAACGCGATTGCTTGCAAATTAAACATTTGTTAGTTCAATATATCTGTTAATGACTGTGCCGAATTTGATAAAGATCGGGTGACTATATCATTAAGCTCCCATAGGAACGATCGGTGGAAAACAGTGACTTTGATCAAAAACTTCGTTTTTTCCTATGTTAAGATTGTGGGCCGTTTTTTCGCAAACATTACTCTTTGTAAATAAAACGTTTTCTAGGCTATAAGTGAGGAAAGAGTACCAAACAACTTGCAAGGGTATATAATCTTCGGCACAGCCGAAAAATGAATAAAACTGATTTTTCTCGAAATCTAGCAAAGCAAGATCGATCAAATTTGGTATGCAAATTTGTTTAGTATGCCTGCAAATTATTAATATTTGACATTTTTTCCAATCCTACTAGCCTAGAAAGAAGGGCGTAGTTGGTAGTAGGCTAGTGGCGGCGCATAGAGACAAACATTTGGTGTTCGAAATTTAAAATATTTTTCACCTGATGCATGGTATACCGAAGTACGCGAGACGGTTTACTTATTTTATTTTTTGTTACTCATCCCTTTATTACTAGTATCAGCGTTCAGCGATACAAGCATATACACTTGTGTTCAAAATAATATCAGCGCAGTGGATGCTAACAGATTCATTTTTTTTTTTGCTTTGTTTTCGTAAAATGAAATATACACAGGAAAAAAAAAAAAAAAAATTATTAATTTTTTGTAGTCTTTCACACTTTTGTGCTTATTCCCACAAATCTAGCTGTTTAAAAAAATAGCAGTTTTTTTCTTTAATTGGAAAAAACTAAATAAAAAGTGCACATATATGCTAATATTAAGCTTAATTATTTAGATAATTAGGTTCGACCATTATTTGCGACAACAAACGCTAAAATTTTCATGTTGGTCAGACGAGGAACGCATTGCTATGCTAAGAAGACGGATTGGCACCAAAACCTTGAAAAACAAGGTAAAACTTGGAACAAAAATCAAAATTTTAGTTTGTTCCGTAATGAGTTAATATCGGAAATTCGAAGGAACGTCCTACTCTTGACTTAGAAGTCTGTAATGTACGTTTGTATTTTTACAAAACTCCATATGAATCTTCATATTGCAAAGTGGCGTAATATCGGTTAAGGAATGTGGCATGAATTGGGCTTGTTTCTCATATAAACGACTTGGTCCAGTTGATAAGATTCATGAGAATATGAATCGAAATATCTATGTGGACATAATAAAGAAGGTTTAGCTCTCCTATACATATAGAATAGGACATAGGAACAAGCTCGAAAAGGTTGTTTCCAATTCGAAGGAATCTATGTAATGCCAGGGCCAGCTCAGCCGCCGGATTGGCAACCTATTAAAAATATATGGGGAAACATTCAGAGAAGCGTCACATAGAAAAACCCGTTCAATAAAGCTTAACATTGCGAAGTTATCCAAGAAACATGTGTGGAGGTGAAAACACGCTTTTGCCAATAGTTGATTTTGTATTAAGTCGTAAGAACCAAAGGTGACCTGAATTTGAAGTTCTAAATAACTAAACAGATTTTAGTTCTTAGTTGCGCTGCTATTTTTGAACAGCTCAAAATGCCCTTTTTTTACTATCTTGCTTTTTTCTGAAAGTGGCTTAGCTTATTGTTCAGTCCAAAATGGTTTTATTATAAATAAATATAGATTAAAAATTTAAAAAATATTGGTGAGTTTGTGGTCTTTTTAATATGATTTGTCAACTTTGAAGACTCTTCGGACAGCCTAGTAATACACATTTCTACATAGGTATACTTTGGATGTGTCTAGTCCGATTTTAATTTTTAATTTTTAGGACAATCTTACAATCAACCTGGAGCAATGCGGCACATTTACCACGCTTTCGTCTTTTTATATGAGAGCAACATAATATAGTTATCCAATTTTGATCAAATTTGCCATAGTCATTAAAAAGTTTATTAGGCTGACAAGTATTTTAAAGGCAATTGCATGAAAAGCAAAGAAGTTATTATATAGAAGTTACTGTTTTCTTACAAACGTTTAGTCACCCGATCTTGATCAAGTTTGTCGCAGTCATTTATAGGAATATTAAACTCACGAATACACAACTCATGACAGCTGAGAAAATAACGAAGTTATTGATAACTAATATAATAATTCTTATTATACCCTTGCATAAAAGATTAATTAATTTTGGTCAGAAGTGTGCAACGCATAGAAGGATATATAAAAGTAGATATATTCTTGATCAGCACGACGAGACGAGTTCAAATAGTCATGTCCGTCCGTCTGGATTAGCGCAAACTCCTAGACCGTAAGAGCTACAGAGCACTAGTTGTATATCTCGGACTCAGACGGATCGGACCACTATATCATATAGCTCCCATACAAACGGCAAAGTCACGAACAGTGACTGGTCTTAACAACTTTGTTATTTTTTGAGGTATTATCGCAATTTTTATACCATACACCCATAGGGTGAAATGGTATATTAAAGTCGCCAAAATGTATGTAACAGGCAGAAGGAAGCTTTTCCGACCCCATAAAGTATATATATTCTTGATCAGTATCAACAGCCGAGTCGATATAGACATGTCCGTCCGTCCGTCCGTCCGTCTGTCCGTATAAACAAGTAGATCTCAGAGACTATAAGAGCTAGAGTCACCAAATTTGGTACGTAGACTCGTGTATTACCTACGGTGGTCAAGTTTATTTCAAATTTTTGCCACGCCCCCCTCCGCCCACGAAATTTAAACAAATTTGATTTTCTTAAAGACTATAATAGCTAAAGACATCAAATTTAGTATGATTAATCCTTTAGTAAGCGCGCACAAATTTGTTGCAAAAAAAATTTGCCACGCCCCCTCCGCCCACGAAATTTAAACAAATTTGATTTTCTTAAAGACTATAATAGCTAGAGGCACCAAATTTCGTATGTGTATTTGTTTAATAAATGCGCATATATTGTATATGCAACGATTTTGCCACGCCCCTTTCCGCCCCCGTAATTTGGGAAAACTCGATTATCTCACGTAATTTTCTACCTTTTGTAATTAAATTTGGCACACTTGAAAAAAACAATGAAGTTATGCATATAAACGTTTTTCCATAAGGCCGTAGTTGGTCGTTGGCTGGTGGGGGCGCTAGGGTGCTCGTATACTTGAGTGAGGGAGATTCTAAGATATGCTTGTAATAAAAAGCATGTGAAAATGCATTTGTTTAATAAATTTAAAATATTTGCTTTACTGGTGTATGGTATACCTAAGTCGGCGAGACGACTTACTTACTTCATTAATATTGGTGAGTTTATTACACCTACTAGCGTCTATGCCAAATCTATTCAAGATCGGGTGACTTGCCTTTTCAGATAAAACGGTTTTCCGCTTTGATGGCTATAGGTAAAGAAACAGTTACCAAAATGTTGCAAACTTTGACGCGGTCGAAGTTAGCCCTGGCTTTCTGTTTTTTTTTTTTTTTTTTTTAAATTGGGGAAAACCAATGGAAGCCTAAGTATGGGGCTTGGTATCGACCTTGGTTAGTGGTCACCGCACTGCACTAAAATCGTGAATGCGTATGCCTAGACTTTACCTTAACTGAAGTTTTGGTCACGCCATCTGCGTTGCCAGTTAGCCAGAATCGTCTCTCTTTTAACTGGCGGTGGATCTCTATTTCTATACTCGTTAGCCAAGAGCAGCTCTTTGTGTATACTGCAGGTGGGCTTTCAATGATAGCCTGTGGTCCATCATAACTACAAGGTATTTAATTGCAGGCTTCGATGCTATAGAGCATCCGGCGAATTCGATCCTGGCTGTTTCCACTTTTTCCCTGCTGCTTATGAGCACGGCCTCGGTTTTGTGTGCTGCAATAGTAAGTGAGTTTGCCTTTATCCAATCGAAAATCCTGAGCACTGCGGCATTGGTGTTTTCTTCCGCTTGTTGGATGTTCTTGGCCACTGTGACTATAGCAATGTCATCCGCTAAGCCCACTATTCGAGTGTCCGCGGGCATATCCAGTCGCAGGACAATGTCATACATGACATTCCACAATGTAGGCCCGATCACTGATCCTTGAAGCACTCCGCCTGTGATGGTGTGTGTCCGTGGACCAGCTGCTATGTCGTAGAGAAGCACCTGATCCCCGAAATAGGTGCATAACACATTTTTGATGTATTCAGATATGTTTAATCGCTTTAGTGACGCAATAATGGAGTCCCAGCTGGCCGAATTAAAAGCCTTCCGAACATCCAACGTTGATAAGGCAGTATTCTTGACGCTGCCTTTCCACGCGTTGCCCTTCGATGGCTTTAGCTGCTATCTCTACCACCGAACTAATGGCGTTGATAGTGCTGCGCTTCCTCATGAATCCGAATTGCCAGTCCGACAATCCACCACGTTTGTTTAGTTCCTCCTCCAGTCTGTTGCAGATGATGCGCTCAAAGAGTTTTCCAATCACATCTATCATACACAGGGGTTTGTATGCTGATGGAGCTTCCATCTCGTCGGGAACTTCCGGTGCAGCATGCATGTGTTAAAAAGTGTCACAAACGTCGACTTATATTAGCTAGCAGTTTGATCACAAGAGCCGAGACCCCGTCCGGGCCCGGTGCTTTATTTATGTTTATCGTCTTCCCTGCTTCCATGACTTCACAAACATTTGTGAATTTCGGTGCACATGGCGTTCCGCTCGCTGCTAATTTTCTAGTCTGCCTTGAAGGGAATAGCGTGCCTACTATGTGAAACAGCTTGGTTGGATCCGTTGCATCTGCGCAAAGTTTCATCCAGCAGTCCGCTTTGCTTCGCTTGATCTCCATATTTAGGTTGGCTACTTTCCGCTTGTAGTCTACAAGGACCTTCGGAAACGTGGGCATTCTACGGGCACGTTGTTATCGTCGCACAGCTCGGATAGCGTTGCAAAAATCCGTTTTTTCATGAGATTATGAATCCAAAAAATTTTTGAAATCGGTTGAGATTCATGGGTGCTAGAGGCGCCCAAAGTTGAGACATTTTTAGTGAATAGAAAAAAATGATAATATAAAAAAAAAATCGCAACTTTAAAACTGAATATTGAACGATTTCAACAATCGATCTTGGATTTTTTTTTATCTGAAAAGTATGTTCTTTATGAAAATCATGTTTCATAAATTTTAATAATTACTTAAATCGTTATTGAACTAGAAGCGTTGAAAAAATGGACTAAATATTGACATTTTTGAACTTTGGTGGAATACAACTAACAAGTATCACCTAGTATCACTACCGCACTACATACACTAGGTTGGTGAAATATTTACCTATCAGATGTATATAGTCCCAATATGCGGAGACCTGCGACATCGATGGGTAAGCCATAAAACTATGGCAACCTCGTCTAAAAAATGTGCTGCAGGTATAAGGAAGAAGAAGAGCGCATGCTTATTGGCCTGTAGCTTCTTTGTATTTAAATGATAACATTGCGTAATGCTGTTTTGCAAATACTACCTGTTTATTTATATGCCTTTCCACAATGATAAACTGCTAATTACCTGCTTTGGAAAAACTGACAAAACAGGTAAATGTTATTTAAGTTGATGAAAAATTTGTCCTAATTGTGGGTTGGCCGTTTTTATTTCCGTTTACCTAATTGGATGTAAATATTAAGTTTTTTACCCAATTAATACAAAAATGGTAATACCGATTTTTCGTTCTACCTAGTTAGTTAATTAAAAAAAAAAAACATAAAGAGCTAATTCACGTTTGCCACAGTTTATTTTTTACTCCATAAGAGAAAACACCTTAAAACAGGACTGAATAATATTTGTCAATATAATTCAATTTGTGCAAAAATGTTGTTAAAGAATAAAAGAATTTTGAAAGTTTTCCACGAGTATGAAAACTTAAATGATTTTGAAGTCGGATTGCTGAAGGAGATGGGCGTTTCATTCGAAAACGCTAGTACGGAGCTTAAGGTAAAAATCAAATATACACGTTCTAACTAAAGGCGAAAATGGATCGCAATCGTCAGAAATCTGTCACATTTCGAGAAAAAATGAAGTTTGGCTTGAAGAGTATACAAGATTCGGAGAACGAAGAAGGTAGGACTGATAGTTGACGGATATGGGAACACGAATGATGGAAATACTTTGAGACAACAAAAGGTTCAGATATATGTATGTGTACCAATACATTAAAAACTTCTCGTGTTAGACAAAATGAAAACCTTTTTAACATGTTAGCAGCCTCTTCGGACCCACTTATTGCATCATTGAGACACCTGCGATCTCACGAAAGGATTTAAAAAATACCAACTATAGTCACGAAATGTTGAGTTTATTAGATATTGATGTAAATATTAAAAATTATTTTGAAGAAAATCAGCCATCAATAGCAAATTTACAAAATTAACCAAAAAAAGGTTAACATTTTTTTATTTATTTTTTTTTTTGTAATTGTTAAAAAATCAAATTAAAACATTATAAAATGTTACATAGTGTTTTAAAACAATGAAAAATTCCATTTGTGATTGAAATAACCCGGGTTTCGCTCCATTTTTAAGGGAAAAACGTGCTTGGAAATATTTTCTGACTTTGACCTTGAATATTACAGCACCACAAACACTCAGCACTTTTGACAAACATTCATTTTGAAGCTTAAGGTATTCTTTATCATATGCTTTTTAAATTTTTGAATAATTGGTTTAGAAGCTCTGATTTTTGCAATGTAAAATGCCAAAAGGCACCACTGTGCGTCGTCTGGCCTGATCACATTGTCTCCTGGCATCCGCAATCCTGGTATACCACCAATGTACTGGCTTATAGAGCTGTTGAAACATCGATGTTTGGCCACATCGATGTTTCGATGTTTTTCAGGAAAAACATCGTTGTATCGATACTACTTCGAAGTAATATAAATCTTTGTTAAAAATAGCATTCTTTTTCCAAACTTAAAACTATGTTTGACCTGCCCAGTTGCAGATGGTACAAGACTCCAATGCTCATTAGCATGTGGAGTGGAATAAAGAAAATAGGTCTTCTCCTCTTCGATTTCAGAAGTCTTCTTTATATTTTGGTTTCATGAGTTAAAAGCTCTTCATGAGAACATGTTAATGTAAATACAGTGGTAGAAATTTTAATAATCTTAAACAAATAATATAAGAAATCTTAATATACATATAAAAATCTAATTTCAACGATGACGTCTCCTCCAACAAACTATAAAGCAGAAATTTAATCTTTTTCAAACGTAATACATACAGGTTTTTTTATACCCTTGCAGAGGGTATTATAAAATTGGTCAGATGTTTGGAACGCACAGAAGGAGACGTTTCCGACCCCATAAAGTATATATATTCTTCATCAGCATGAGAAGCTGAGTCGATATAGCCATGTCCGTCTGTCCGTCTGTCTGTGCGTACGCGTTTTACTCAGCCATCTTAAGAGCTATTGGGATGAAATTTTTTTGTGGGCTTTTTATTACCCGAGATAAAGTATGAAAATTGTCAGGATCGGGCCACTATATCATATAGTTCTAGAACAAACATTTTTGCAAAAATTGGAGTATCCCCATGAAATTTACCAATATGATAGTATTTGATATAAAGTGACAATATCCCAAAATTTGCATCTGATCGGATAAATCGAACACAAGTTAGAGTCAATACAAATCGGTTCAAATGATGACCGGCAGCGCTGCTTGCTGTCTACTACGTCTTCATCAAATCAAACAGAGCACATGCATACACACACACAGTCGCAGCACTACAAGAACTGTATATACGTCTTCATCAAATCAAACTACGTCATCAAATCAAACAGAGCACATGCATACATACACACAGACGCAGCACTACAAGAACTGTATGTGTATGCGTGTTGTGCTTCGCTTAGGGAATAATGCAAGAAGTAGAAAAATTTGAATGTTTTGTTTGTGTATTGATGAATTCAGTTGCAGGGAAAGAAATTTCAAAATGTAAAAAAATTATTAAAAAGGACTGCAAGGGTATATAAATTTCGGCATTGCCGAAGTTAGCTTCTTTGATATTTTTTTATTGTTTATAGATGTAGTCGTACAACGCTCAGTACGAACAAGTGGCCCATATGACACCAGGCCCGGGCCTGTTACGAATGACCCTAAGTAAGGTTAATGTTACAACCTCTACCCACTCCGACCTAAGGGCATAGGCGTATTACATATATAAACATAAAATTAAACTAAAGAAATAGGAAATATTAAATGTAATAAGATAATAGGTTACATATAAAAAGAAAACAGGATAGGTTTAAATAAAGATGATTACAACTAATTACGAGCGAGGAAGGACAAGATCGCAGTTCTTATAACCGGAAGCGATGTTTCGCAAACGATATCGTTGTTGTAGTCACTACATAGTATACGAAAAGGTTCATGCAGAGAAAAGTTAGTTGTGCAAGTGGGAAGTATAAGCGGTGTGAATACTATAAAACATAATACTATAAAACATAATTCAATCTTTTTCAAACTTAAAAATATAAAACAATGCTATTCAGAGATTCTCTTGTGACAATGTATAAAAAGAATGTCTACATTAAACTTAAGCGAACTTCTCTTCTCGCTTACTATGATTCCAGCCTTACTGAACAATCGTACGGTTTCAGTCGAAATGCTTTATTTGATGAGATCTTTTCTCAGTGATGGAAAAGCTAGCTAACAAAAACATCGAACATCGGAGAGAAAAAATCGATGTTTTTTACGAAAGGAGAAACATCGATGTATCGATACTACATCGATGTTTCGCACAGCTCTACTGGCTTACATTTGTTGTTTCCATGCCTTTTGCGTACATTGGCTGCATCACAAGCCCTGCGAAGAATGACGCCCATGTGGTTGCCTGGGTGTCCGTGCTGCTGTTCCTTGTCGCTCGGGTCATCATGATGAATGACGCTTCTTCCTTCAGTGTGCTTGGGGCCCAGTTGTAGAACGTCATTGGTGCGTGTGCAGGTGGACCGCTCTTGATAGAGCACACAATGGCGAAGTGGTCGCTGTGCGTGTAGAGATCCGAAACTGGGCATGGGCTAGCAAACGTGAGATCGATCTCGGAGCCTCTGCCAGCCTTGTTGAGCACACTGATGTTGAGTGTGGCAACGGCGTCCGGCAGTGCCCTGATCCTTCTGTATATAGCAGCATATACTCCATTGTACCTCACCCCTACATAACCGTCCGCGCTATGCTGATTTTCCAGGTGTGTACTGTTGTTGCTCTAAATTACCGCGCCATAGCGATGGTTTTGCGTCCAGTTGTGTTTTTGTATATGGGAATATGGCTCGCATAAAATTGAGAAATTCAACGCCCAAGTCCCGTACAGTTTGTTTTAGAAGGTCCTGCGCAGATCTGATCATAAACTGATCATAAACTTCAGAAGCTTGTTCGCCAGATTCTGTGTACCACTTTACGCTTTGCGCATTCTTGGGTAGCATTCTGCTGGCAGATCCTCGTCGATGAGTGTGGAACTCTAAAACTACCGTTAGATAAAGCATATATAATAAAAACAACAACATTCGCACAAAATAACTGTATTTTTTTACATTTCGTTTTGTTCTGTTCTGTTAATCATACCTTATAACTTTCATAACTGAACCATATCGGATTTCAACCTCTCTTATTTTCTTGTGATCGAGAGTATCTAACAACGTACTTCTTAAATTTTTTATTCCAATTTTATTCCTGTGTCATTAGGTGTACCTCAAGATAGTCATATTGGCTCTCCTTTTTTCACACTATTTGTTTAAGATTTTCCATCAGTCATTATTCCTTGGCGTGTGCTTTTGTATGCTGACATTGTCAAACTTTGTTGTCGCACTTACAGAGAAATAAAAACATTTTTGTCGGATACAAGCTGATCTTAAAAATTGTCAATCCTGGTGCTAGTTTAATCTATTAAACTTAACACTACAAAATGTAAGGTTATTACTTTTTATCGTAACTGTTAACTGGTCACTTATTTTCGAAACAATAGCTCAATGGAAAGTCTCTATTGGATGAATGATTTGGGCGTACCCATGGACCAAAAATTAACTTTCAGCACTCATATTTGCACCACGGTCGCAAAGGCCATGGGTATTCTCGGTTTCATCAAAAGATGGTCTCAATATAAGACCAGACTAGACTTGAATCGGTCAATTAAAATCAGTTCTTTCTATGTATTTGCTTTTCGTGACTTAGGGGGTTATTTATGTTGTGCTCGGTAAAAAAAACGATTTTTTTTTTTTATCTTAATGTACAGTTTGTAAAGAATATTATCCCAAATTTTTTCTAGCGATCCAACCAACTTTCAACGCGATTATCTCGAAATCATGTTTTTCGAAAAGTGCTGTTGCTGTGACCACGACTACTAAAAAATTTTTTGAAATTTAAATCGTTCAACGGTACTCGTAAATTTATTGTGTTTTTTTTAACAGTTTTTCATTTTGTCAAGCTGTTTTTGAGGATCAGACATTGCAGTACGCAAAACGTCTAAAAAGTTTTTAATAAAAATATGCCTTTACAAAAATCCAAACTTCATCCATTTTGAATCCATAATTTGTCGCCTACTATTTGTAGTTAATTTTTTTATCAGGCAGTATATGCCTTCAAGTCCTGGACAATGACTCCAGCAGCGCTCCTTGTTTGCGCACTAGCCCACTGGCGGGGTTGCCTTTCTGCCACTGTATTTTTTTACTGTACTCCTGTACTACTGATCTCCTGGGCCTGAATCGCTTTTCCAAGTTCAGTCTGCTGTTTATGAAAATCCTCCATGTTCTTATATATGCTTATGTACTTTCTTGTAGGGAGTTTACCTTTTTTGCCAAAGGGAACGCTTCTTTAATTTGGTCAAGTGTAGCACAAATAAGATTAACAAATGAATAGTACTCGATTTTTAAATTTAATTGATTTTATTTCCGATATTCCAGCACTTTGTGCACTGATGTAAATGACACGCAGTGACGACTGGTAAAAACTTGTATTCTTTCATTTAAATTATTTATTGTTGACTGACGTCAACATTATAGTTGACTAGGTCAGAAACTGGTGACGCCAGAAATTTATTCAAGGGAACGTGAAAGAGTTGAACAAACTTTATTTTACATAAACATTACTTTTCATGGTTTGGTCGCCTTGACGACACATTGTTGTTAAATATATTAGGTATCCACTGTTATGGGAAACTAGCTACTAATTTTTCCAATAAATCGTTCTAGTCGCCAAGTTGACGTGTATACTTAGTAAAATACATTTTTATTAATAATAGTTAATCATGTGAGGTCAGTTAACTAGGTTTATTGCTAACTGCTGACCATATCATACCAACTTATGTCACTTACCGAAAAGTTATCTGCTCTATCGCGGATACCCATATAGGTGCGCTATATATATAGCATGGCTGACTTTTCTACAGTCGCCATTATTAGACGTTGCTTCGGTCTTGGACCTCTGTTGTTGAGCAGTATGCGGTTATTAGCTCTACGTATTTCTGCAGCTTTACAGCACTTAAATATTCGTGTGAGGCTTTCGACGTTGCTACTGTTACTCCATAACGAGCCACAGCATAAGAGCTCGCGCCTCCATTTTGAAACTAGCGCAGAACACCACTAGAATAAATACACAAAAAACGCCCAATTTTTTTTTTTATATAGAGAAGTTCATTTGGACATAAAATAATTTGTTTATATCCCAACAAAAAAAAAAAAAAAAAAAAAAAAGGGCACCTAAAAACAGAGAGAAAATAATAATAATAAAAATACATTATTTAGAAAACTAATATCCAAAAAAGTCAATTGGTAATGAAAAAAAGTTTTCTACCGATGTTCAAAAAACCGCTCGACTTAGTATCAATTATAACAAATTATTTTTACAAACAGGAACTAATTGTAAGACATATGTATAAACAAACAGCCAGTGGACATATAAAATTATAGAATACCACACACTCGTGAGGATAAATAAACAAGACAAGTTAAAAAGCTCCTGCAGGATAAAATAGTTGAACCACCAGTGTCCGAATATATTAGCCCGTTACTACTCGTACCGAAGAAAGGTTTAGCAGGAGCTGAGAAAAAAGATGGCAACTAGTAATCGACTTTCGCCAAATAAACAATAAACCCTTGTCCGATAAATTTCCATTATCAAGAATATATGATATTTTTGATGAAATAGGTAGAGCTAAATATTTTGCACACCTAGATTTAATGCCAGGCTTGCACCAAATAGAATTAAAAGAAGAATCGCGAAACGATGAGTCATTTTCTACTATCAATTCTCCAGGCTACCAAATGGGATAAAAATAGAACTCGGGCATTCTTATACATGGATGACCTAATAGTTATACATAGGTTGTTTGGCAAAACACATGCTCGAAAACCTAAAGTATATTTTCGTCTTATTCAGAAATGATAACATAAACCTATGTAAATCCAGAAAAATTGTCATTTTTTATAGATGAAGTGACTTTTTTAGGTCACAAATGTGAACACAAAAGAATATTGTCAGATGACACTAAATACGATGTCATTGAAAATATCCAGTACTGAAATATGCTGTTAGTGCTAGAAGATCTGTAGCTTTTTGTAATTTTTATCGACGTTTCATTAAAAACTAGCAGAATACTCACGTCGAATAACAAGATTTGAACATTGAACATTGTTTGATCCAAGCAATGCCAAAACGCATTTTTTTATCGTTGAATCTCCTCTTAACTTATAGTTTCATTATTGGTTTTTTTTATCGATAATTATCTTATCTTTTGTTTTTATTTTCAAATATTTTTGACTTGTGTTTCTTTTGGCTTTTCAATGGCTTGTTGTCTACCTAATTGAAAGCATTCTGATCGTTTTGATGATCAGTATAGAGCAATATCTTATTGGCTCTGCGATAATCTTATTCACCTAAAATGTGCTGGCCTTAACGGCCCTGATTATGACAAATTGGTTTATCTGCTTTATCTGTGTCTAACAATAAGCCTAAGCTTAACTTAATGCGCTGGACCTGCCCATCTTGTGACAGCCAGCAGCTGGATTTTAGACGTATATACAGGAACCTTTGTTTAAAGTTTCTTTCCTTAAACAAACTGGCCAAAGAGCTCTCTAATAAGTGCGACTCTACCTTCTGAGAAGTTGCCCAAGTAATGTACGCTTGAGTTGCCTCATAAGCAGTCGCCGGCACTCTCTGTTACATCTTCCCGCCTAAACCATCAACTTGTCCCTCTTTCTCCTCTTCTTTTCAGATTGAAGTACCCATTACAAGCCCTGGTGTACCTCAATCTATCCCTCACGGGAACTCTGATCAATTACAGGATCATTCTGGCTCTCAATTCCTCGTGGATTCTAATGCTCCTCCGTCTCCACTAACTGTAGTGCGTCATCGCAATCAATTATTCATCTCTAGGCTTGCTCCGGATACTTCTGATTCGTCTGTGCCAGCTTACATTGGTAATATATGCCCTGCTAAGGTTTTAATTCAAAAGTTTAAGTTTTCTAGGCCTCATCGCGAAATCTCCTCTTTTAAAATTACAGTACCAAATGACTACTTCCAAATTTAGCTTTTATATTTCTTGTTCCTATATTTCTCCAGCTTATGACATCATGACCTACATGCACCACGCTGATGCTCTGCGAACTGTTTTGAGTCGTCTTAAAGATCATGATTCTCTTTAAGTCTTAGGCGATTTGGTGTGTGGTGATTGAATAACGTCTCAGATTCCCTATCTAATCTCTATGACATAAATAGAGATATTTCAAAAGGTTTAAAAAAACTGGTTCGTGACTTGTTTATGCAAATTATTGTGTAGCGAAATCTCAATTTTGTCTCCTAAATACCCAATGCTACTAATACTGCTAATACTACTAATTATATCGTGCGCTGTAGATTTTAATTCGATCAGAACCCCAAAATATTTTACAACTTTCTTAATTATAAACGACGCTCTAATTTACTACCTTCCAACATCAGGCTTAATGACCAGACAGCTAATAATGATTTAGATATTGCAGATCTGTTTGCTAAATTCTTTCAGTCGCATTATTCTGCTACTGCTTCACATCCCACATCCTATCCCTTCTCAACCCCACATTTGAATTGTATGTCTTTTCCTAGTATTACTGATGACTGTATTATTATTTGCTAGTATTACGGATGATCTGTTCTCGATGTTTTCGATTCCCCTATTTAAACCTTTATCTCGGTTATTTTTCATATCGAGTGATACATGTAGGAGTCTTTAATTATTCCCCTTTATGAAAGAGGAAACAAATCGGACATTTTTAACTACCATGGCATTGTCAAACTTTCCGCAATGCCTAAGCTGTTTGAGAAAATTATTACGTCTTCCCTTCAACACCTATCCAGATCCACTATTTCTCCTTGTCAGCATGGCTTCATGAAAGGTCGTTCACCGCTAACCAACCTTTTAGAATTGACTACCCTTGTACACCATGGCTTCCGTAAAAAACGTCAAACTGATGTTATTTATACTGACTTTAGTAAGGCTTTCGATACGGTTCATCATTCTGTGCTTCTTTCGAAACTTATCATGGGCTTTTCCCCGAAACTATTGGTTTGGTTAAAATCGTATCTTATTGCCAGAACCCAAAAAAAGTGTGTTTTGATCCTTATTATTTAAAACTGTTCGAGATATCTCAGGTGTCCCCAAGGCAGTCATCTAGGCCCACTGCTATTAACTCTGTTTATAAATGATTTACACTTGGCCTTGGTTCATTCACGAGTGCTCATGTTTGCGGATGACGTCAAGATTTGTTATTCATATAATGATCCTTCTTTCCAACAGTACTTGCAATCAGATCTCGATGAGTTCTGTGATTGATGCCACGTTAATAAATTACACCTTAATGCCTCAAAGTGCTCTCTTTTATGACAATCAGTCGTTTCCGTTCCTAGCTCATTACTCTATTAAGTCTGATCTGTTATATTGTGTACTATCATTTAAAGAATTAAACGTTATTTTTGACCCAAAACTTTCGTTTAATTTTCGTATATCAATTGTCAATAGAGCATGCAGTCTTCTTGGCTTCATTGAACGTTGGGCCAAAAAATTTGATGACCGTAGACGTAACAGAGGTTTTATACACGTTAATGTTACTCGCCAGTGTGGAACACTCAACACCGATGTGATCGGTTCAGAAGCAATTCCTTAAGGTTTTTTTCGTGCTCCAGAAACTTTTATCCTATTCACCTTAGTAGATGTCTGACTAACTACTGTCTTCAGGAACTTTTTCGTGTTCTTTGCCAATCTCTTAATAACCTTTCTCACCTTGTGTCTCCTCATCTTTCTGTGAATTTTCTTTGCTGAATACTTTTCAATAATCTACAACGAAACCGATGCATGTATTTTGCAGATTGCATTGCTTTCAACTCTTCCCTGACCACATTGGCTGTGAATCGGGGCATAGCTCGCACGTTGTGCAAGTGAAACTACTCCACCGGGTCGTGGTGTTTATTTCAGGGGTAGGCACCCATAGCCTGTGCGTACACTTTTCTTCGGCATTGGATAGTTTTGCAATCTGTGTGCATGCCAAGGTCAACACGAAGACTACTTGAGAGCGAAAAAACAGAATTAGTCTGTTGCAGTATTTCGACGCGAGCACATCTATGTTGCTTTGCTCGAAAAATGCAGATAAAAAATGAATTATGGGGTGGTTCTCTTTCTCATTTTCTTGTATTAAATCGACGGGCACGCTCCTTTGAGCGATTGATGCAAATATTCACTTTTCATTTTTCGAAGTGTAAAGCACACACATTGATAATTTTCGTTGGCTCTCTTTGTGCCTATCCCTGTCATTAATTGTCATCTGTTTCTTAGCTTAAGCTTTCAAAAATGGCGGATGTAAAATGGTTCCAGCAAATAAAGAGAAAATTAAAATTTGTTTAGTTTAAAAGTCTTCAGTGGCATAAAGAACTAAAAAATTGAACGTTTTCACATTACCCATCACCCTCTTCATTTTTTAAATCAGACGCACAATATATCCATGTAAAGTAGCTCACACGCATATCAGCGCTCTATAAATGCACTGGACGACTTTATTCATTGCATTTAATTGAGTTTGCGGCTGCCAATTTCTGTGGCAGAAGGTATAGAAAGATGACACAGAAGTCCACATCATCGTCAGATGTTAGTGATGTGAGTGCGCTTAACCGGTAGTTTACATAGTATTGACTTTGTTTATTTATCTGAATAAAAAAAAAAAAAAAACAAGGTGCCTACAACCGCGAAAGACTAACATTTTTTTAACAGAACAAAAAATTATGAAATCAATAAATTTGTATTAAACACAACATTAAATTACAAAATACAATAAAAAACTATGCAAAAATTGCGATGCAATTGCCCCCGGCTACGTTCCTTCTAAACCGTTCATTACCACATTAGCAGTATATGCTCTTCTGCTACTACAAAAAAAAAGAAGAAACCTAAAGACTTTTAAATTTTAACAGAATTAAATAATAAATAGAAAAGAATTATTAATTATAATTAATTCCAAGTGGCTGACAGCATATCGAAGTATTGAACCTGGGCCTACGATCATATGGCTGCTTGTCTAGCGATATCGCTAACCATCAGTTGCTCACCGCGAGGCCAATAAGTCTACCATAAGTTAATACATTTCGCGTGAACCGATGGGTATGCTGTTGCTGCAGATGTTGATACTTGGCTAAGGGTACAGCGGAGCTAAAAAGCTATGTTAGTTCCGCGCCGCTACCTCTGCTACCAGTCAGCTAGCAACCATACCATTTGGTTGTATACAAGTGTTGGGTGGGTTATAGTAAGATTACTACAAGTTTTGTCTTCACTTTAATAATATCAATCACTTTTATATTTTTAGATTCGGAACAAACGTTGATTTATCTGATGAACGAAAATGGAAGCCTCAATTAAGTGAACTTCAAAAACTGCCAGCTTTCGCTCGTGTTATATCAGCTGCCAACATGTTGTCTCATGTGGGTCATGTTATTTTAGGAATGAACACAGTTCAACTGTATATGAAAGTGCCTGGAAGCAGAACTCCTGGTCATCAAGAAAATAACAACTTTTGTTCTATAAATATAAATATTGGTCCCGGAGATTGTGAATGGTTTGCTGTACCCGATGCCTATTGGGGTGGAATTCATAATTTGTGTGAAAAGAACAACATTAGTTATTTACATGGATCGTGGTGGCCTGTATTAGAAGATTTGTATAAAGAAAACATACCAGTTTACAGATTCATACAAAAACCAGGAGATCTAGTTTGGGTAAACGCAGGGTAAGTAACGATTATATTTTTTAGAACTATAGCAAAAACTTTAAATTCTGTATGTTATTAAATTATATATAAAATATATAAATATACTTAATTCAAATTTAAATAGTTTGGATATCGCTTTAATATCAAAATGATAAATCTATTAAATTGTAAGATCAATGTCGTTAACCTATTAGGAATTCTAAAATACCATACTTAATGATTTTGTTTTAGTTGGGGAACTACCAAGAAGGTTAGTTCCATGAATTTGTACGCATATCCTTTGATGATATTTTTTATTTGTTCCGATTTCGTCGACTATTTCAACAATATTTTATATATATTGCATTGACATGTACTCTAAAATCAAATCAGATATTCATTTTCGTGATGCAATTAGCACAGAAGAAGATTCAGAAAATGTTGGTCGATTGACTATTTTACCTCAGACATACAGGTCCATCCAATCCAATGAATATGCGCAAGAAGCAATGACGTATGTCATTGACGAACACATTACGGTCGGCCAGATCTATTTATTACATTTACATGTAATCTGAAATGGATGGAAATTAGCCAAATGTTGCTTTCCGGTCAAACATGCAGTGTTCGAAACATTGTTCACATTGTTAAACAACACGTCTTTGGGATTCCTCGATGCTGAATGTATTCAGTCGAATGGCAAAAACGAGTCCTACCGCATGCTCACATTCTAAGTCTAATTTGGTCAGTCGAAAGAGATTCCTGCTCCTGAACCGATACTGACCTACATGATGTTGTAATCACGAATATGATTCATGGACTGTATGGCACTGCCAACCCCCAATCACCGTGCATGGTCGACGGCAAGTGTTCAATGAAGCGTATATTTCACAGCGTCGAATGCTGCTCATCAGCGACAACGCTGATCAGTTTTTTTTGCGATTTCTCAAAGCAATCAGTACCAACGCACGAACTTTCCTACGCTTGAAAATACCGCGATATTGCATTTGAAACACTATATCGCAGAAATTTCTACGTCGGAAGCAAAGCAATGCAGTTCCTGGCCATACAGATATATTTACACAGTTCATCCGAAGAATGAAGAATGTTTCTATCTGCGGTTTTTACTTATACATGTTCGAGGGCCAAAATAATTTTAATCACTACGAACTCTTAATGGCACAGTGTGCCCCAAGAGAAGAGTGTCAAGAGTTGAATTTGCTTGAAAACGATACTCATTGGAGCACGACAATCGCTGAAGCAATAATTTCTGCATCTCCAAATCAGATACGCACATTATTTACTACCATCATTTCGATACGCTTTCCATCGAACCAACGTGACTAATACAAAGATAACATGTAAAAGACATTTTGCATCGAATTCGTGTCGGCTCCAGAAATCCCAATTTTGAGGCGAATGAGGAGATGCATAACCAGACTTTGCTCGTGATCGAAAATATGTGTTACCTTATGTGTGTGGAAGCAAATATAATTTTGTTGCTGCGCTGCTTAGTTTCTGATTTCGTTCTATTTTTTGCTCCCACCCGCGCTCTTAATTTACAGTTGATAGTTTGTTTTTGTTTGTGTGGTGTTCGTGCTCTCTATTTCTCTGCTTTCTCTTTTGATCGCGCTCGCGGCCGTTAACTTCGCGCTTGTGACAAGTTTTTATTGTTGTGTGTTGTAATACAAAAAAATATTCTCTTTTTTTTTTTTTTTGTTTTCTCTTTCTAATTTGCATATTGAAGTTAGCTTTTGCTTTGGTTTGTATACACCTCTCTTAACATATATACATTTTTCCCTTTTTATTTACATATTGATTTATAAGTTGTTTGTGATAAATCAATTATTTAATAATGTCTGTCTATTGCAAATATAATTGTAATAGTCCCAGCAAGACCAGTGAAGACTTTCTTTACTGTTGGCTGTGTGACAATGTAATGCACTTTAAACGTGCTGGTTATACAGTCAAGGTGCGGGATAGTATTGCACAGGGTGGCGGCCTTAAATGGGGCTGTGATTCGTGTCGTGGCTTGGAGCTCGAGATGCGTAGTTTTATGAAACGGACTGGGGATGCGTTTAAAACCCTGTCAGCTGGCGTTCATAAGCTCCAAGAAGAGCTTTTGGCGATGGAGGTTTAATTCAGAAGTTCTAAACTTTTGATTGAATCTCCGACTTAAAAGAGGGCCAGGTTTCAGGGCGCGTCCCTCAGTCCGTCGGCATATCGTTCTCTACCTGTTCCGGCTTCCGACAATGACCCTATGTCACCAAATATACAGCAGCTGATATCGTTTAGGAGTCCGGCTTTGGAAGGTTTTGGAGTCTCTTCCCATTTCCCCTGGAGACAGTATCCCACCTACCAACACGATATCGGTTGTAGTTTCCGAACCGTCCGGTCAAACATCCGTTTCCAGGAATATTGCCAATAAAGTAGTTAGAAGAGGAGCTAGTAAAGTGTTGGTTGCTTCAGCTGCTGCTGCATCTGCTGTTGCTGCTACTGCTGTGCCTGGCACTTCCAGTTCCCTTGTTGTAGTTCCACCCAAAAAGCAAATTTTTATTTCGCGGCTGAATCCCAATACTACTTCTGAAGAAGTCATAGCCTACATCCAGGGCAAAGTTCAAGCACCAAACATTGCTGTGGAAAAGTTCCGTTTTTCATATACTCGGGACATTTCGTCCTTTAAAATAAGTATCTCCCCAGATCTTTTTTGCCAAATATGTCATAAAGATTTTTGGCCGAAACACCTTATTGTAAAAGAGTATACAACAAAAAAGAAGAATCGGCCTCCGATTAGCCTGATACCTGCCTCTGTGAATAACGTTCCTTCCGGCTCGTCTGCACCTGTTGGCGAGTCAAAAAACTAATTTCGTCCCTAACTCTGGCCTATCAGAACGTGCGGGGACTAAAGTCTAAACTCTCTAGACTCTATGTAGATAGTTTAGCTTTTGACTTTCATATTCTTGCCTTTACTGAGACTTGGCTGAAGCCTGATATTGCCGATGCTTCAATTTTCCCCTCAAAATATTTAATATATAGACATGATCGGACAATCCGTAATGGTGGTGGTGTTTTGATCGCTGTTGATTCGGCGTTCTCGTCTGAAATTGTACAGTCTTCCAATCATGAGATTGAATTTGTTTGTGTTAAAATTTCTCTTAATTCATTTTCTGCCTATATTACTTGTTCGTATATTCCACCACAGTTCGACTTGGCAGTATACATTCACCATTTGGAAGCTATTCAACTTGTTTCCTCATTTATCTCTGACAACGACTAGCTCGTTGTTCTGGGAGATTTTAATTTACCTGAGATTGCCTGGACGACCCTCTCATATGATTCTTTATTACTGTCCTCCTCGTCACATTGTTTCATAGATGGTCTGTTTGAGTTATCCCTAACTCAAATAAATCCTGTCCGGAATAGTCGGAACAGATCACTAGATCTGGTATTTGTGTTGGATTCTTCCAACTGCGATATTTCCAGGACTGATCCCTTAGTTATCCCTGAAGACAACTTTCACCCAACTCTGGATGTAACCATTGACCTTCCTTTTGGGGTTATGTCTCGACATAATAACTCTATGCCTCCAACCCGATGTTTTCGCATGACAAACTTTACTAAACTTAAAAAACTCTTGTTAACTAATGATTGGACATATCTGTATACTTGCACGGATATGGACTCTGCCATTTCTGTCTTCTATAAAACTCTTGAGTCGTTCTTTGATGTTTGTGTCCCGCGTGTGACTCAAGGATGGTCTAATAATCCTCCTTGGTTCTCACGTGAGTTATGTAACTTGAAGAACCTAAAATCGAGATGCTATAAAAGATTTAAAAAATCCGGTAAAGCATCGGATTTTTCCCTGTACGTAGTTGCTCGATCAAATTTTATGGTGCTGAATTCACAATGCTATAAGGATTATCTTCAGAGATGTAAACTTAGGTTTTCTCGCGATCCTAATCAATTTTATAAATTCGTCAATGGAAAACGTAAGACATCAGTGCACCAGTCTTACCTGTCCTTTGGAAAACAATAAAGCTGACAATGATCAGGCAATCGCGGATATGGTTGCTGATTTCGTCAAAACATCTTATTCCTCTTCGATTTATCAAGCAAATCCTCCTTATCCTTATCACTTGCAATCGTCTAAATGCATTTTAGACCCTGTGTTTAATGAAAGTTCGGTTCTTAGCGTGCTTAGTTCCGTTTAACCAATATGTGCACCTGGCCCTGATGGAATACCAGGCTGCGTATTAAGGTTTTGGGCAGAGGCCCTATGTAAGCCAATACTTAAGTTGTTGACACTGTCCGTTACATCTTCCGCCTTCCCGTCCATCTGGAAGGAATCATATATTATTCCTATTCATAAAAAGGGGAAAAAGTCCGAAGCCTCCAATTATAGGGGTATTTCTAAACTGTCAGCCATACCCAAAGCATTTGAGAAAATAATTACGTCTCAATTGCAGCATTTTTGTAGCTCAATCATTTGGTCATCCCAACATGGGTTTAAAAAACGTAGATCGACAACTACTAACCTATTAGAATTTACATCTCACTCAATTAAAGGGTTTAAGACTGCCGTGCAAACTGATGCCATTTATACTGACATCAGCAAGACCTTTGACTCTTTTAATTACACTCTGCTTTTATATAAGTTGAATGCACTTGGCATCCCCAGCCTTTTGCTAGATTGGATTCTTCAATACCTTTGTAAGCGTACACTCTTTAAGTCTTCATTTTCTAAGACCATCCAAGTGACTTCTGGAGTACCTCAGGGTAGTCATTTGGGTCCATTGCTTTCTCTCTTTTTATCAATGATCTTCCATTGGTAGTGTTATATTCTCGGGTGCTTATGTACGCTGATGATGTTAAGCTTTTCCTCAGTTTTAAACACATTTTATTTATTTATTTTTTACGTCAACTAAGTCAGCAGTCGACGAAAAAGCTTAAGCTAAAATACAGATAATAATTAATTCATGAAGGTAGCTTAGCTTTATGCACAACATCCCCGACCCGGTGGAGGTGTTTTATTTGCAACAAGGTGCCAGCTATGCCCCGATTCACAGCCAATGTGGTCAGGGATGAGTTGCAGCCGATCCAATATCCAGTCCAGAATACTTTCAGTGGTTACGCTGTAGATAATTAAAAAGTATAGCGCGAAGAGAAGTGACAGATAGATGAGGAGAAATAAGGTGAGAAAGGTTGTTAAAAGATTGGCAAAGAACACGAAGAGGTTCGTGAAGAGAGTAGTTAGTCAGACATCTACTAAGGTGAAGAGGAAAAAAGTTTCTGGTCCGACGTGAGGGAACACAAAAATATAGCGTATCTAGTAAATTGGTAGAACTGACTTCGCCGTTGACTACTTTATGTAGAAAGAGAATCCCAAATACGAGCCTACGGTTGTAAAGTGAAGGAAGATTAGTAAAAGAAGTCTGTCAGAATAAGAAGGTAGGCGAAGATTCGGGTCCCCATTAAGACCGCGTAACGCAAACTTAAGGAATTGCTTCTGTACCGATTCAATACTACGCTGGTGAACATCATATAAAAGAAAGTTTTGGGTCAAACATAACGCCTAAGTTTTTAAATGATGGTACACAATCTAACAGAACAGACTTAATAGAGTAATGAGCTAGGAACGGCGACAAACAACTGAAAGTCATAAAAGAGCATTTAGAGGCATTAAGGTGTAATTTATTAACGTGACACCAAACACAGAACGCATCGAGATCTGATTGCAAGTACTGTTGGAAAGAAGGATCATTATATGAATAACAAATCTTGACGTCATCCGTAAACATGAGCACGCGTGAATGAGCCAAGGCCAAAGGCAAATCGTTTATAAACAAGGTAAATAACAGTGGGCCCAGATGACTGCCTTGGGGGACACCTGACGTAACTCAAACAGTTTTAGATATCGAGGAACGAAAAGACACCTTTTGGGTTCTGCCAATGAGATACGACTTTAACCAACCCAATAGTTTCGGGGAAAAACCCATGATGTTAAGTTTCATGAGAAGCATAGAATGATCAACCGTATCGAAAGCCTTACAGTATAAATAACATCAGTTTGACGCTTTTTACGGAAGCCATGGTGTACAAGGGTAGTCAATTCTTAAAGGTTAGTAAGCGACGAACGACCTTTCATGAAGCCATGCTGACAAGCAGAAATAGTTTATCTGGATAGGTGTTGAAGGGAAGACGTAATAATTTTCTCAAACAGCTTAGGTATTGCCGAAAGTTTGGCAATGCCACGGTAGTTAGAAATATTCGATTTGTTACCCGTTTTAAAAAGCGGAATAATAAAAGACTCCTTCCAAATGTCAGGGAAGCGACAAGTCTCACTCGATATAAAGAATAACCGAGATAAAGGCTTAGATAGGGAAATCGAACACATTTTAAGGATGCAACAGGCCCGGGTACGAAGGAAGACGTCATAGATGACAAGCTAGAGATAATACAGTCTTCAGTAATATTAGGAAAAAACATACAATTTAAATGTGGAATTGTGAAGGGATAAGGTGTGGGATCCGAAGCAGTAGAAGAATAAGTCGACTGAAAGAATTTAGCAAACAGATCTGCAATATCTGAATCACAATTAGCAGTCTGGTCTTTAAGTCTGAAGGTGAAAGGTAGTAAATTAGAGCGTCTTTTGGAATTAATAAAGTTATAAAATCTTTTGGGGTTCTTATAAAATTCAACCTTACAGCGAACGATATAATTATTGTAGCATTGAGTATTTAAAAGGCAAAATTGAGATTTGGCTACACAATAATTTGCATAGTCACGTCGCGAACCAGTTTTTTTAAATCTTTTAAAATATCTCGATTTAATTTTACGGAGATTAGAGAGCCTACGTGTGAACCAGACTGGCACACTGGAGACGTTAGAGACATTCACATAAGGAACGCATTTATCAATTAGAGAATTAAGAGCAGAGTAGAAAAAATTTACTGCACAATCTATATCACAGCACTCAAATAGAAATGACAAATCAAAAGAGAAAATAAGGCTGTTAAGAAGATTGAAATTTGTTTTACGAAAACATCTACGACGAGAATTTGAGATGTTATTGAATGAATTATTAACGGAATTGTAAGAAATAGTAATTTCAATGGTAGGGTGATAAGTATCTTCAGGCTTCACTAGGGGCTGTGTTTGTGATACAGCACTAACAGTGGGATCAGAGACAAAAACAAGATCGAAGATTCTTTTAGAAGAGTTAAGAAAAGAATTCAACTGATATAGCGGACATTCAAGTAGGCTATTAAGAAAAACATGTTGAGATGAAGGAATTAAGAAAGATAAGAAAGATTAAGAATTAGGCAAGTTAAAATCACCTAAAGCTATAAAAAATTCACGATCTTTAAGACGACTAAAAATAGTTCGCAAAGCATCAGCATGGTGCATGTAGATCATGATATCAGAAGTTGGAGGAATATATGAACAAGAGATATATAAGCTAAAGTTAGAACATTTAACTTCGACGCAAATAAACTCAACACCTAAGGGGAGATCGATCGGCACAACACTTGAACACAGATTCGAGTTGACAGCAATGAGTACTCCACCGCCACATCGACCAACACGATCAAGCCTATAAGAAATAAAGTTATTAGAAAGAATTTCATTATCCAAAACAGAGGAATTAAGCCAAGTTTCAGAGAAAGCTAATATGTCAGCCGAAAAGGTTAAGCTATCACAGAATAATTTAGAGAGCTTGGTAAGAAGTCCTCTTACATTTTGATATTATTAGTTTTTTGAAGCAGAAGATACATTAGGAAGGTGGACAGGCAAAGGGCGGGAGCGCTTATTGGGCGCAAATTCGTGTACAACTAGGCCCTCTGGCCAAAAGTTGGGGTCAACCATAGCTGAGAAATACTCATTTGGTACAGTAATTTAAAAGAGGAGATTTCGCGAGGCCTAGAGAACTTAAACTTTTGAAATAAAACCTTAGCAGGGCATATATTGCCAATGTAAGCTACCACAGACGATTTAGAAGTATCTGGAGCAATCACATATCGTATTCTTGCCTACTTCAATCGGATCTTAATGATCTTCAGAGTTGGTGTGAAACCAACCTATTAAACCTTAACGGCTCTAAATGTAAAGTTATGTCTTTTTATAGATGCACTCCATACTTACCAACTTATTATCTTAACGACACTGCCTTAAAGAGGTTAGATATTATCAATGACTTAGGTGTTCTTATGGACCATAAATTAACCTTTAATCCTCATATTTCTGCTACAGTTAGTAAAGCTATGAATGTTCTTGGGTTTGTGAAACGATGGTCAAAAGAATTTGACGATCCGTACACAACCAAACTTCTGTATACTTCATTAATCCGTCCTATCTTAGAATACGGATCTTGCATATGGTCACCTCAATATGAGACGCACCAAAGTAAAATTGAATCTGTTCAAAAGCAATTTTTGCTATTTGCTCTTCGCGGTCTAAATTGGGATCGCAATGTCAATTTGCCATCATACTCCAGTAGGCTTCTTTTAATCAATCTTCCTTCATTAATTAATCGTAGAGTAATGCTTGGTGCTATCTTTATTCATAAACTTTTAATATGTGAAATAGACTCTCCTGAGCTATTGAACCAGATTAACCTATCTGTACCCCGTAGACCTACTAGAAATTTTATTCCTCTATCCTTAAAACATTGTAGTTCTAACTATTCTTTGCATGAACCTTTCCGAGTCCTGTGTTCTGATTACAATCTTCTGTATCACGTAATCAGATCAAAAGCCCCTCTTTCTTTTGTGAAAACCTCTATTTTATCACATTTAACTCGTAATTAGCTGTAGTTAATAATATTTTAATTTTGTTGTCCGTTTTATTTGTATTTGCCCACGCAATCGTGCCGTCCGATATACGGCTGTGCCCCTCGGTCGGTCGAGCTGGAGGTGGTCAGCTCTCTGCTTGGGCTCGCGCGAAGCAGGCTGTACGTACATACTTCGCATTGTACGCGTCAACGTCCAGACAATATGAAAAAAAAAAGAGACAAAGCTTGACATCGTCAACATACATAAGCACACGCGAATGAATAATGACTGGTGGAAGATTGTTAATAAATAATATGACAAGCAGAGGGCCAAGATGACTACCTTGAGATAGTCATTTTCACTCGTTGCAGAGGACGGACGTCTGTTTTTTGCGCTTGTCCAATTTTATATTTTTCTCGCGACTTAAAACTACCTAACAGTTAAAATTTCAGCCTCCGAATATGATTTTCATTTCGCGAATTCTTGCAGTCGCTTTTGTTTAAATATACTTAAATTAAAGCCTACAACAATACTTGCATCGGCGGTGTTGTTGTTTTGCTTATCTCTTTTGCTTTTGTGTCTCTACCGTTGTAGCTAACTCTCGCGCTTTTGCATACAAATTTTTGTTGCATGTGTTCAATTTGACGCGTTTTCGCGCTCTTTCCTATTCTTGTTTGTTTTGCGCTCTAGTCTATTGCCTACCCTCGACTAAGTGATACGTGTTTTTGTTTTTGTGTTTATTCTTGCTTATTAATTTCTTTAGTTGTGAAAACTACTCTGCCCAATAACCCTTGTGTTAGAACTGGTCAGTATATTCTTATACACAAATTTTTTACCTTTACAATATTAATTTTATTTCTTTTTTTTTTTTTTTTTTTATTCCTGTTTTAAAATAAATTTAACTTTTTGATGAAATGGTTGTCTGCTCAAAAAATAATTGCTTTGTTGCCACTAATGCGGGGGACTCCCATGATTATATTCTTTGTTGGTTGCGTGACAATGCGGTTCACGTTAAGTGTGCAGGTTACACAGGCAGAATCAAGGAGTCTATTACTAAAGGTGGTGGCTTAAAATATGGATGTGATGCTTGCCGGGAGGTCGAGAATGAGATGCGCTCATTCATGAGGCGGACTAGAGATAGTTTTGACACTTTGAGGGCAGGTTTTAACAAACTCCAAGCGGAGTTTACTGCGGTGGAGACTCAGTTTAGAATCTTACCGCTTATGAATGAGTCTCCGAAACGTAAAAGAACCAGTCCACGGAGTGTTTCTTTATCAGTAGATCCGCCAGCGTCTCTAATCGTCCCCGACCGGTCTCATGCACCGTCCACTCCCAATGTACAGCAATTGATATCGTTTAAGAGCACGATTGTGAATGCGATTAGTAAGGAATTACCGGTGTCACCTGGGATAACTTGTCCAACGTTGCTGCTGCAGCTGACGTTTCGGGACCGCGGCATCTCGTTGGCATACCACCAAAGAAACATATATTTGTTTCTAGGCTAGACCCTGTTGTCACATCTGATAATGTAATAGCCTATATTCGGAAGAAAGTTAACGTCTTGAATATTGGAGTGGAAAAGTTAAAATTTTCGTATTCTCGGGACATTTCGTCCTTTAAAATTATATATGTCAAGAAGATTTTTAGCCAAAGCATATAATAGTTAAGGAATATACTGTCAATTACAAGAACTAATACTATTTGAATAGGGAATTCCGAAGAGAAAGAAAATAACCCGGTCTTCATTTGTTGAATTCAAAATATGAACTGATTTTATTTAAAAAATTCTTAAACTCTAAGGCGCAACAATCGTTCTTAAAAATACTTATTCTAATGCCCCCACGTTTCGGGGGTTGAAAATTGTTTATATTTCAGTGCTCAGCGTTGGTTACTTGATACCGCGTCGCTGTTATAATCTTAAGTGTTTTCCACAGAGTGTGGATGCATGTTTTGTATGGTTTTAAGCAATAATTGTCATATGAATTTTATGATTTACTTATGTTTTTGTTTCGTTTTGTATATTTCATTGGTGCATCTGATTTGGTGAAGCCAGCTCAGATGAATACTGTGTTTATTCTTAAACATTCTGCGAGGGGCCGCCAAATGGGGCGATTGGGATTCTAATATTTTTATTACGTTGTCTTAAGCAAATTATTATTATTAATATTATCATTAGTAAACTGACCAACATTAAAGAAGCATGACCAGCTACGTGATGGAAGTTTAAACCTAGTAATTCAATATGATGTTCCTTTAATGATTGTAATTGACTTCCTATTCTTTCTAATTCTGCAGAATGGTTTAGTATGTTTGCTTCTACTGAACTCCATGCTATATTTTCTATGTTACTAATATCGCCTACGTGCGAAGTTTTAACAGCTATGTACGACTCTGATTGGACGCTATGATGAGCTACTAAAATTTTATCTTCTGCCCTAGCTGTGCAGCCTGATCTGAGGCTTAAAATTCCTTGTTCTGGTATATCTAGCACCTCCTGCTGTTCGTTACCGCATTGGACTCTGGCCTTAGTTTTAGGCGGTACCTTGAATAACCAACTACTGCTGCTATCTAATTCTACCCAGTAAGATTTTGTCTCCACAATCGTTGTGTATACGCAACTAGTTTTGTTATTTTGTTTAAAAGGTGTCAGCTCGCAGGCATTATCATTGGCACTACTCCATGGCCAACTTCCTTCACATGTTCTCCTGTTCGACTGCCAGCTACGACATTTTTGCATAGCTGGCTCAGACATTAGATGATACGAGTCTATTTCAAAGTTATATATTAAGTACTGGCTATCTATATGGACCATTACCATTTGATTAGTGTTTAATCGTACAGGTACGGGAACAACTTTATAGAGAAAAGACGGATGCCTACCAAAAAGTGGTATTTTTGCATTTATGATTAGTTTTCTGTCAATAAAGATACCCTTGGCCGTCAACAGAGTATATATATCTTTTAACTCAGTCCCTGTCCTTTTACCTGGTAGTACTAAAGCTTCGGACAACTTGTCCTTTATTTTCGTTATTTCCAACTTCATCTGGCTTGGTTTTAAAATGTTAGGGTTCAACCTACCATGGTTAATGTCTATTAAAAGATTTATAATTCCTGTCTGGATTTTTTCACATTCATCCACCAGTGACTCAGTTGCCTTACAATCATGAAAAACTGGATGGATTCTCTATATACGTAATAGCTTTCTTTTAGTACTTCCGTCATATTTTCAATCCGTTTGTTCATGTTGCGAAAGTTATCATTTATTTCATCTATAGTTGTCTTAAGAATGTTTGCCGTGGAGTCTACTATCGATGTCTGCCTTTCTTGTAGGTGTTTCAGATTTTGTTGATTTGTCAGTAAATTTCTCATGTTTTCTTCCATCTGTACTCTGTCATCTGCATCCATTATGCCAAATAATATATGGTACAGTGAACCCATGAATTCAAACGGTGCTCGTTTGCTTCTTGGCCTTTCTTGCTTTTGACTCATGAACAATCTATTATTTTCTTCGATTTCCGTAATGCGTTTTATCGTGTTGTCTAACACGAAATGGCACTGGTCTTCGAAATTATATAGCTTTTGACATAAATCCCTCATTTTCGGAATCAATCTGTCACCTTTAGTAAGCATTTCAAAATATGCCGACATGTCATAGTATACAGATCCAGATCCCATGAGGACGCTACTACCTCCACCTCACCCATTGGATCTAAGTACAATGCGGCTGTTGCGTTTAGTTCTTTTACCATAATTTTTGGTCTATTATCTTTAATGCTTGCTGCATTCGACAGTTGACAAAGTAGCATCAACATTGCTAACATCATTACGGTTCCTACTTTGGACAGATGACCGAATCTGGTAGTTTTCCGATGTCGGTTCTCCTCAACGTCTTCTGATGAATTTACTCCAATGAGTGGACAAATTTTATTTATAGGTCTTGTAATTGACCCTTCCTGCAATTTGACTTTTACCACTCTTACTTTATCGTCCCTGCCTTTGTGAATTTCTTCAATCTTGCCCAGAGGCCACCTGGCTGGGTGACAATTTTCATCTTTGATCAGTACGACCTGACCATTCTCTAAATTTTCTGTGGTTCGTCGCCACTTATTCCTCTGCTGGAGAGTATATAGATATTCATCTTTCCATTTCAACCAGAAATCCTTTTTCATTTTCTGAATTAGTTTCCATCTGTCTAAATTTCCAATTTTTTCTTCTGATATGGACTCGGCTGCTTCTAATGTTGGTCTTCCAATCAAGAAATGTCCAGGAGTTAATACTTCGTTGTTGTCCATATCTTCACCCGTCGTATACAACGGCCGTGAATTTAGTACTGCTTCTATCTGGCACAATAACGTTGCTAGTTCTTCGTATGTGAGGTTACTATCTCCTATTACTCTTTTTAAATGATACTTGACCGATTTCACACCCGCTTCCCAAATACCTCCGAAATGAGGTCCTGCCGGGGGGCTAAAATGCCAGCTGATCTGTTCTCGTTCTAGAACAGGGGCAACCTGAACGTTATCTCGAACTGCTTTTTTGAAGTCTTCATCGAGCCTCCTAGCCGCTCCCACAAAATTTGTACCATTATCGGAATATATATTAGCGCATTTGCCCCGTCTTGCAACAAATCTCCGAAATGCTGCTAGGAAAGCATCAGTTGTCAAATCACTAACAACTTCTAAATGAATTGCTTTAGTTGACAAGCACACGAATACTGCTATGTACCCTTTGAATGTTTTTTGTCCCCGATTTTTTGAGCATCTTATATGATATGGACCGGCAAAATCAATCCCCGTGTTATGAAATGGAGATGACACCGTTACCCGATTTTTGGGCAGGTTACCCATAATTTGCTCCGCAGTTACTTGGCGGTATCTGGCACAAGTGACGCATTCCCTCAGGTATTTTTTAAGTGCGTTTCTTAAGCCGAAAATCCAAAATTTCCTTTGAATTTGATTTCTCATAAGATTAATTCCTCCGTGTAGAGTTTCCTTATGAGCATCTTTAATCAATAGCATTGTTAGATGTGATTTATCCAAAATCACAGGATGTTTAGTATCAAAACATATGTTGGCATTTTGCAATCTTCCCCCCACGCGCAATATTCCATCGTCATCCAAAAATGGATTTAAGCTTAAAATTTTGCTTTTCATGTCGATTTGCTTGTTCTGCGTAAGACATGATATCTCTCTGCAAAATTGATATGCCTGTTGGTGTTTAATTATAAAATTTTTTGCATTCTTAAGCTCATTGACGGTGACATATGATGCGTACACTCTATCTCTTTTTTTAATGCAAATAAATCTTAATACATATGCCGTAATTCTGGCCAGCTTATTCATAAAGGAATACTTTTCAATTAGCTCCTGCATAACACTACTCTCTGTATTTAATAGTACGGAATTTACCATACTCTGGCCCTCATCTGTTTTTGGTTTAGGCCATTTTTCATTTGCCTCGCCGAGCCACTTTGGCCCATTCCACCACAATTCACAATCTTTTAACTTATTTGGGCAAATACCCCTTGACGCTATATCTGCAGGATTATCTTCTGATTTTACATGGTTCCATGTTATTTCTTTGATTTTTAGGATATCCTCTATGCGACGTCTTACGAATTTTTCCTTACTAGCACCGTTTTTTATCCAGCACAGTGTGATAGTAGAGTCACTCCAAGCATATATTTCAGCTGGAACAGCAATAGATTGCTGGACTCTTTTTAGCAATTGCGATAGCAAGTGTGCTGCACATAATTCCAATTTAGGAATAGTTTTCCTATTTTTGATTGGATTAACTTTGTTCTTGCTGGCTATGAGGGTAACTGCTTCACCTATTTTAGCATATACTACCGCTGCATATGCCTTTTCTGAAGCGTCAGCAAAACCATGAATCTGTAACAACATATTAGGCTGTGTCTTGATCCATCGGGGTAGTCTGACTTCTTCCAGAAACACCAAATTGTCCCTGAAGGACTTCCATTCTGTTGTTTCGTTATCGGACAGCTCTTGATCCCAATTTTGCCCCTCTAGCCACAACTTCTGCATGAATAACTTGCCTATTACTGTTACTGGTGCTAGCCAACCTAGTGGATCATAAATTTTGGCTAGTGTGGATAGCACCCCTCTTTTATTCACCTTCCTGGTTTCGTCACAGTTTACCTTAAATTTAAATTCGTCTTTAAATGGCTCCCACTGCAATCCCAAGGTTTTAATTGCTTCGTTCTCATCAATTTTTAGTACTTTATTATCGCCTGTATCAATAACCTCTTTAATAATTTCGGATCTGTTCGAAATCCATTTTCTTAAATTCATTCCTGCCTTTTCCAGTTCTCTGGAAACCTGCTGAACTTTGTGTTTTGATTCTTGTACGGTATCACCGCCTGTCATTAAGTCATCCATGTAGAACTCATCTCGGATAATTTCTCTAATCACTTTATCCTGACACCTGTTTGCGATTTCTGCAAGCACCCTTGTAGCTAAGTAAGGTGCTGATGCAGTGCCGTACGTTACTGTTGTCAATTTATATTTTCTTAGCTTTTTCTGTGGGGAATTTCTCCATAAAATATGCAAATATTTTTGATCGTCTTGATCAATGTTTATCTGCCGATACATTTTTTCAATATCTGCAGATGCTACGTACTGCCATTTTCGCCATTTTACTATTATGTCGAAAATGTCTTTTTGAAGTCGCGGCCCGATCCACATCACATCATTGAGACTTCTGTTATTCGTGGTTTTCGCAGAAGCGTCAAATACAACTCTTAATTTAGTTGTCAAACTTTCTTCTTTTACTACTGCTTGATGTGGCAGGTAATAAGAACCTTCATCTTTAGTTTCTACCATATGGCCCAACTCCAAATATTCTTTAATGAATTTTTCGTACTCCCCCTTAAGTTTTGGATTTTTCTGAAATTTTTTCTCCAAGTTAAGGAATCGCGCCGTTGCTTGCGCCTTCGAGTCACCTAACTCCCTTTCTTGCTTAAATGGGATCGTTACCACATATCTTCCCGACTTATCAATTATTGTTGTCTTGTTAAAATTTTCTTCACATTGATTAGCTTCTATATCATCTTTTTCGTCTGCCTCCATTTCCCAAAAACGTTCCATATCTGTCACGTCTATTGTTGTAGCTACTATAGACTCGTCTCCTTTTGACTTAGTACATCCCGACACGATCCAACCAAATTGAGTGTTTTGTCCCAGCAAGCCGTTAACCTTGGCAACTCCACCTTTTAAGATATGGGTATATACGTCTACCCCTATTATCATATCAACCCTACCAGGTTTATTAAATGTGGGGTCAGCTAGCACGTAAGTTTGCCATTTTGACATATCCACGTTTGCTATTTTTAACGGAAGTGCTTTCATTAATTGCGGTAATACAATTGCTTCAACCTTAATAAGTTTCTTCTCCGAACAACGTGTCTTCATTTGAATATTTACCCTATACTTCGACGTTCTACTTTTTGTTGCAGATACGCCACTTATTTCTGTTTGTTTCTTGATCTTAGGTAATTTTAACATTTGAGCAGCTTCTTCAGACAAAATAGTGCTCTGAGAACCATTATCAATTAATGCCCTTAATGTTTCATACTCTCCATTTATTTTTTTAACTTGTATTAGAGCTGTGGCCAACAGTTTTTGTTGTTCCGTAACACAAGTATTTACTCTCTCCTGTTTTTCCCCAAAATGAAGCAGGGTATGGTGCCCCTTGCTGCACATTGAGCAGACTATTTCATTAGTGTTTTTTTGTTAGATCGGACAACTTTTTTGCAGATCGGACAACTATCTTTAAACACTGCAGCCGACGTTTTTTGTAACGGTTTTTTGTCTTCCTTTCTCATGGCACTTAGCGAGCAATACCTTTGCTCTAAGTACTCCATGACATCAGATAGCAATTCTATCTGCTTTGTTTTTCTAATTTGACTCTCATATAATTGTAGAGTCTCCCTGTCAAATTTCCGAAGTATGAGTTGAGCGACTATTACGTCAACTTCATCGGACAAATTTGCTTTAATTTTAATTAAGTGTATTGACTCATTATTTATGTCAATCACTCCTTTTACACCTTTTGCGGATTCATTGTTGATCATCGGTAAATCAACGATCCGACTTAATTGTTCGGAAAATACCCTCCGATTATTTTCATATCGCTTGTTTAATAAGTCTCAAGCGGCACTATAATTGTCAGCTGAACCTGACAATAGATGGTCTACCATGCTCCTTGCTTCGCCCTTTAACGCGGATTTTAAATAATTAAATTTAAGAGTCAGACTTAAATCTTCCCTTTTTTCAATTAATTCCGCAAATAATTCCACAAACAGGTCCCATTCTCGAGACTCTCCAGAAAATGTGGGTACCTGAATTTTTGGCAACACCGGTAGTTCGCCTCTCACGGCTTTCCTTGTTGTTTAGTTTCATTTTAATGTTACGGCATTTTGGACAAATTTTAAATCATCCATAGCATTTTAAATGGATTTTTGTCAAACCCTGGCACGCCTGTACTTTCTCCCATAAATAATTGATCTTATTAATATATATTATGCATGTCTCATTGCCTGTTGAATTATCTATAGTACGTAAATCTTTGGTTACCCTATCCAAATATTCCTGGAGCTGTCGGGCTCTACCCAAAAATATCTCCTGGTTATCATTAGCGTCTGTATTACTGGAGGTCGCATTCCCGCGCGACTCTCCTTTGCTATCATCCAACTTTTCAAACATCGTTGCATCTGCTTCACTGTTTTCCGAATCGACAGTGCCCTGCCTGCTTGACTCTCCTTTGGCTAATAATCTGGCTGCCATATCTAAACCTTCCTCATACTTTCCATCTGTAAAATAGTAGTGTTCGGTTACACCACTCTGTATCATTTGGCTATGGTAACTAATACATTGCTTCTGAATCTCAGCTATTTCATTAAGAATCTTGCTAGTTAACTTACTAGCATCTAACTCTTCTATTTTCTTTAACCTTTTGTGCAACTCGTGTTGCTTCCCTAACAATTTTTCAGTTTTGGTAGGGAACATTTTTGTATGGTCTATAGTAAATTGCTTTCCTTTTTTTTAATATTAATTTATTTTTTGTATATTTATTTTTATATTACTATTGACCTGGCAACTTGCTTAAAAATATCATGAATTATATTTTCTTTTTCTTTAATAAATTTTATATATATTTTTTTTTTCTACTCGATCATCGCAGTGATCTTCCTACCTAATGTTTCGCATAGCTTTGCAGGCTATACTGCTATCGGACAGATTTAATTCTGCACAATTTCACAATATTTCTTACAATGTTTTTTTTTTTTTACAAACAATTTTAATTTAGGATGAGTTTATTTGTTTAGTGTTGGACGCTCTTTGTAGCGCTACCGGTCCTACCGCATTCAGGGCCTAGCTTGTCGCGCTAGGCGTTGCCGGTGCTGGTCTTCGCACAGGCTGTTGGGGCGCCGATGCTGGTCTCTCTGATTTCTTGGCTCCGGGGTCTAGCTTGTCGTGCTAGACGGTGCCGGTGCTGGTCTTCGCACAGGCTGCTGGGGCGCCGATGCTGGTTTGTCTGCCAATGGGTAGGATTCGCCTCGCCTCCAGTCGTCTCTTCCCTGCAACTATTTTGTTGCTCTGCTGCTTCTGGTTGCCTACTTGCAACTATATTTGTGTATACATATACACTAATTTGTATTTTATAATTTTTTTTTATTTTCGATATTAGGGCTTCGAATACGCCACACACACAAAAACTCCCGCCGCCGAGATTACTACAGTTGCTCCCACTAGCCAAAACTGCCTTTAAAATCGGACGCACGCGCTTTTTATTTATTAAGCAAAATTTTGCCTTTTATATTATATTCTGTCTCTTACCACTGGTGGGGGAAAACAAGAGTTATTTTATTTTTGCTACCTTTAGCTGATCTTAGCATTTACACTTGCATAAGAATTCAGACTTACAGGCGCTGATTTACCCTCTGAGTCTCTTACCACTGGTGGGGGTAAACTACAGAGTTCCTTTTTTCTCGAAGGACCAAAATGAATAGGGAATTCCGAAGAGAAAGAAAATAACCCAGTCTTCATTCGTTGAATTCAAAATATGTATGAACTGATTTTATTTAAAAAATTCTTAAACTCTAAGACGGAACAATCGTTCTTAAAAATACTTATTCTAATGCCCCCCACGTTTCGGGGGTTGAAAATTGTTTATATTTCATGCTCAGCGTTGGTTACTTGATACCGCGTCGCTGTTATAATCTTAAGTGTTTTCCACAGAGTGTGGATGCATGTTTTGTATGGTTTTAAGCAATAATTGTCATATGAATTTTATGATTTACTTATGTTTTTGTTTCGTTTTGTATATTTCATTGGTGCATCTGATTTGGTGAAGCCAGCTCAGATGAATACTGTGTTTATTCTTAAACACTATTCCTGCCACATCAGCATCTGCTGATGTGTCAAAAAACTGGTTTCGTCCCTTAACCTGGGTTACCAGAACGTTAGAGGACTGAAATCTAAACTTCCTAATCTGTATATAGATAGTCTTTCTTTTAAACATAACATTCTTGTTTTTACGGAGACGAGGCTAAAACCTGACATTGCTGATGCATCGGTCTTTTCCACAATCTTTTCTATATTCATAAGTGACCGGTTTTCTCTCGTAGGCGGTGGCGTTCTGATAGCTGTTGATGCCGCTTTATCATCTAAAATAATTCAATTTTCTTATACCCAAGAGATTGAGTTTGTCGGTGTTAAAGTAAATCTTAAATCTTGTAATGCTTTTATTACTTGTGGCCTATTTAAATCATTTAGAGGCAATTCAGTTTGTCTCCTCTTTAGTTTTTAGTCAAGGCATGCTCATAGTTTTAGGTGATTTTAATTTACCTGCTTTGTCATGGTCACTAACAAATGAATCTACCATGTTGCTGCCCTCTATGTCACATGACTCTATTGATGGCCTTCTATGCTTATTTTTATCCCAAGTCAATCCTGTCCTAAAATCTAATGGATCGTTAGATCTTATTTTTGTATTGGATTCTTCTTATTGTGATGTTTCTAGGATCAACCCTTTTGTTCTTCCCGAAGATAAATTTCATCCAACATTAAATTTAAAAATTGATTTTGATTGATATATGTTGATTTTTGCGACCTTTTTGTTGTTTAGAGTTGAATGTTTTGCCGGCTCGAGGTCAAATGTAGGCGAATAAAAACAAAAATAAAAAACACTGTTCTTATTTTCGTTCCGATATATTTCGACCACTCATCGGTGGTGGTCTTCAGGGCAACTATAAATAACATTGAATTGTGATTGACATAATATTAATTTAAACACAAGAAAACACCTACTTAGTTTTTACACGTCCGCACACTGTGACGTGGAGCTACACACTGATTTGTTCCTGTATAAATGCGCGCAGTTGTCTGTATCTACCTTATAATTAAGTCTTATATTTGTCGGGGTATTTATTATGTGCAGCATCTCCAAAGTGTAACGTTTGTTGTAATGTTGTTCTTGGTCTATTATGTTTACTTCGTCAAAATTTGGGGAATGTCCACTGGCGGCACAGTGGGTCATAAGTGCCGTTTTTGGTGCATTGGAGTGTTGACGAAGTTTATAGTCAGATCTATGTTGCGATAGTCTTGTTTTTAGCCTCCATTGTTGTCCCTATATATATTTTATCACAGTTTTCTTCATGAGTCCCATTGCACGGTATTTTATATACTACGTTGCTCTTGTCCATTGTATCAATCTTAATTTTTGTTCTGTTAAAAATACTCCGTAGTGTGTTATTGGGTTTATGTGCTATCTGTATTTGTTCGATGTCATAGCAATCTTTCCGATAGTTGTGGGACTTATGTGACGGACATAAAGCGTTTTGTCGGAACATCTTTATTGGTTTTCTTATTGCGAGATTTTAGTAAAGTCCTTATGGTGTGGTTTGGAGAGTCATTATCCTTTAAAATTCGTCGTATTTCTTCCTTAGTTTCTTCATGAAAAATTGGGTCCGATATATTGAGCATCTGTTGTATACTACCTCTTGCTGTATTCATCATCTTCGACTTCGGATGTTTGGAGTTGAAGTTAATTATTCGTCCTGATGCTGTTGGTTTTTGTACCATTTTAATTTTAGTTAATTTCCTCGTCTGTGTATTGATGCGTCTAGATATGTTAATTTGTTGTCATTTTCTAATTCTATTGTAAACTTTATGTTCCTGTCAAATGAATTTAGGTTGTCAAGTGTGTTTTGGATCTCGTCTTCTTTAATTATGGCAAAAAGGTCATCTACATATTTCGTCATAACTCTAGGTGGTCGCTCTAGTGTTTTCATCATTTTGTCTAAGAGTTCTTCCATAATTATGTCAGCTATTATCGGTGACGCTGGTGAGCCCATAGGCATTCCTTTTAGCTGTGTGTATATCTTGTCTTTGTATCTGAAATATCTGTTCTCTTGTATACAAAAACGAACTATTTCCATAAATGTTAATTTTGGAATGTTAGTGTGCGCTTTTATTTTTATCCACTTTTCTCTAATGGTGTCAAGTGCCAATTCTATTGGAATACTTGGAAAAAGTGAGACTACGTCAAATGAAATTAATCTTTCATCGTCGCAAATGTATGTGTCATTAATCCTTGTCTTAAATTCTGAGGCGTTCTTTACGTTATATGTTGAGTCTGCCGTTATATTTTTTAATATGTTGACTATATATTTGCATAGTCCGTACGATGGAGAACCAATTGATGAACAGATTGGTCTCAATGGCGTACCTTCTTTGTGAATTTTAGGTAATCCATATGTTCTTGGTGGAATTGATGTGGTTGTTATAAGTTTATTTCGTTCGGTCCGTGAAATAAGTTCATGTTTGTATAGTTTTTCCACCAATTCGTTGTTTTTGGTCTGTAGTCTAGTGGTTGGGTCCTTCCTTAAGGTTCTATATGTATTTAAATCGTTAAGTATACTATCCATTTTTTTGTCATACTCAGTCTTATCCATTGCAACTGTCTTATTTCCTTTATCTGAAGTTAAAATTAATATGTCATCATTCTGTCTGTAAACATTAAGAATATTTTTGAATAAGCCCGCCCTTCTCCTCAGTGATTATTTCCCCGACCACCGAATTTGGTCACACTAAAAGGGTATAATATGCTGAGGCGGGGTACGGGCACACTCGAATATAGGCAATAAGAACACATGTGCAATTAATTTTAAATAAAGAATAAAAATCCGAAAATATAAAGACAAGAGTTTAAAAGTTGAAATAATAGAGAGTTTACATGTCTAAGAAATTTCCTTGTTTGTTCCACTGTGTCAAGTATTGCACGATCAGCTGCGTCTTCTTTGTTAGATGTTTTGTGGTCTTTTATTAATAAAGAGAATTTTGTGCGTGCTTCCTCTTGTTTTTCTTTGTATATATTTAAAGAGAGGGAATTTTCTCTTCTCTACTGGGATTGCGAACTTAGGGCCTTTCGCCAGTAACACTTTTACGTCGTTCGGGAATTCTAATAGTTATAATAATAATAGACCAAGAACAACATTACAACAAACGTTACACTTTAAAGATGCTGCACATAATAAATACCCCGACAAATATAAGACTTAATTATAAGGTAGATACAGACAACTGCGCGCATTTATACAGGCATTTATTAGGGACAAATCAGTGTGTAGCTCCACGTCACAGTGTGCGGACGTGTAAAACTAAGTAGGTGTTTTCTTGTTGTTAAATTAATATTATGTCAATCACAATTCAATGTTATTTATAGTTGCCCTGAAGACGACCACCGATGAGTGGTCGAAATATATCGGAACGAAAATAAGAACAAACTGTGTTTTTATTTATGTTTTTATTCGCCCAACATTTGACCTCGAGCCGGCAAAACATTCAACTCTAGATTTTGATTGATTTGATAGAGTCGTTCCCATCGCTAGCATCGGCGACTGCGAATTCTGCCATACTCGCGTATTAAATGTTGTTAACTTTCTGGCAACTTTGCCCGGTCATACGTTCTGATACATCCAGTCTCATTTGAGATTCGCTGTAAGTGGCGCTATTGTGGGCTTTATCCCTACTAGTCTGCTGTCTCAGCTTGGAAACTGATGGATCAACATCCATCGGTTGTACTTGTTCTTGGGCTCTAATTTGTTGATTATTTGAGGCTGGTCCCTGCTCACCTTGTTGGGGTCTATTTTGGCCCTGTTTTCATAAAAAATGGGTGTTTTTCTCAAAATGCTTTCCCTGTCTGGGTATTGAGCGGTTTCCTTGCCTGTTAAAGCCGACGGCAAGGCCTCCTCAGGACTGTCATGAAGGGGTGCAGAGCATCACTCCTAATTTCTATTCTAAAATGACCGCTGTTTGCTCCTCATGCGTCATGGCAATTTTATTCGTGATAAGAGAAATTTTTTTCAACCTTATTGAATAGTGATTTCCGAAGAGAAAGAAAATAACCCAATCTTCATTCGTTGAATTCAAAATATGAACTGATTTTATTTACAAAAGTATGTTAGGCTCTAGGAGGTAACAATTCTTCTTAGATCTTATTCTAGACTCTAGGAGGTAACAATTCTTCTTAGATCTTATTCTAGACTCACACCCACGTATTTGGGGGTTGAAAATTTATTATTATTTTAAGCACGGCGTCGGTCACTTGACATCCTGCCGCTGTGATCTTTTGGGTTAGTTTAGAATTACAAGTGTTTTTCCCAAATCGTGTGTGGCAGATTGTAATTCTAGACATATGCTAGGTTAGTTGATTGGTACAAAGGTACAGTTGTATTGTGTTTTCTTTAGTGCATCTGTTTAGTCTTAAACACTTATCATAGTACTGCATTAAGTCTACTATTTCCAATTGATGCCTGAGAATCGGCTTATGTGCAATCAAGTCTAGCAATGATTGCATCAAAATTTAGCACAGGGTTATGTGAGGTAAGCACCACACACTTTGTTGTTTAAAATGATCACTGCCTGGTAATGTGTTCTCTTCCATAGTATCCCTTGTAAGCCTGATTGTCTCCAAGGCACATTTTCTTAGTGGTCACTGACCACTGGTGCTGACTGCGCTCTCTATTATAGCTTTCAACATTGTTGGATCCATTTTTGTTTGATGACCAGAGTGCCTCTGGTCTAGATTGTATTGGAGTATCTCTTCGTCACTATCAGATTCTTTAATGTCCCTATAGGACATTGGCAGTTGTTTAACACAGTGTCTTAGCAAAATACAACTTACAATAGAACCGCATACATTCACTCACAATTAAATTCAGTGCAAATTAGTTACAAATTAAATGCAAATTACTTACAAGGTCACTTTACGATGTTATTCGCGCTGCCACTTTTATTTATTTATTAGATCACTGTCCACAGATTGCTCTAAGACTTAGTGCTGGGGCAGTTCGCTGGATTTTTTGTTAACTTCTACATGTTTCTACCCGATCTTAATAATCATTAGACAGGGTGTGAAATCAACCTATTGGGCGCGTGGGGCAGCCCGGCGCAGTCGAGTTATCTTGAAATCTTAAGATCGCATTTTTGTTTAAAATGTGGCAAAGTGGCGCCCTTGCAGTCTGCCTAATATGGCGCGGTAGGTTTATACTTGTAAAAGAACTAATAATAACAGCTAAATAGCTAAAATCAAGAGAAAATTACTTTTATAACCTTGCAGAGGGTATTATTAAATAGTCAGATGTTTGCAACGCATATAAGGAGACGTTTCCGACCACATAAAGTACATATATTCTTGATCAGCATGAGAAGCTGAGTCGATATAGCGATGTCCGTCTGTACTTCCGTCCTTCTGTGCAAATCAACACTTTTCACACCAATTCACACTTTTGACTGTAGTTGAAAAACATTTTTTTTGCACACGGTCGTTGTCATTACATATTTAATAAAACAAATTTAAAACAATAATTTATTTAATGGTTCGTGTTTTGCATGCTGAATATGTTGGCAAAAACCAAACTGTTATGAGATCTTTCGAATGATAAATTATTTGTATACTCCCTGTGAAAAGGATAATATTTGTAGGTTTACTATGCATATGCAATGACTATGCGAAACTTTATCAATTCGGGTGACTTTATCTAATAGCTCACATAGGAATGATCGGGTGAAAAATTATTTTGGTCAGAAAAAATTTTTGCTTCTCATGCTATCATCAAAGTAGTTTTGACACATATGTACATATGGCTATCAGTGCATCAGCTTGATCGAATTCGATCAAATTGCACTAGCTTAAAGCTAAAAGGGCTAAACGGGATAATCGGACTTAAATAAGTTTTTGGGGAGAGGCATGGCCAAGTGGCTACCGTTCGTTCCTATGGGAATTATGGTAATCCGATGCTGCTGTAACCGAAAAACAGATTTAACGGTCGGTGCCAAGGGTCAGCAAGCATAATGCACAAACATCAGCAATTTTTTAATTTTTTCCTTTTTTAGAGACTATATTACCTACAACAAGTTTTATATGCACTCTTAACATGTTTCTCGTTTTCTTTTTAGGTGTGTACATTGGGTCCAGTCGATTGGCTGGTGTAATAACATTGCCTGGAATGTTGGCCCGTTAACGGCACGCCAGTATTCTCTTGCTGTTGAACGATATGAGTGGAATAAATTGGAAAATTTCAAAAGTATTGTTCCCATGGTTCATTTAAGCTGGAATCTTGCCAGGAATATAAAAGTGTCTGATCCAAAGCTTTTCGAACTGATAAAGTACGTATATTACTCAAATAAATTTTATAAATGTTAATGCCACAGTGCATAGTGAAAAAAATTATTAATTTTGGAAACACTTTTTTTGACGAAATTATTAGAAAAACTTTGTTTCATACTTAGTTACCTTAAACATAAATTTTAGTGAAGCGCGTAAAGTAAGTTTTATTACTAGGAACATGCCCTCATGGGCACCGACTACTTTTATTCCGATAACTTCAAAAAAAAAAAATTAAACTAATTGTAAGTACTAAAACTACTGAGCAGCAATTTTTAGAATAAGTACTACAACTAATTTACCTACACAGTCACCGACCATCTCCCTTCTAGTGCGGACGTCGCATAGTTGGGCCTTTTGCCTGGATAGCGTTGCAAAAATACGTTTTTTCATAATCGCGTTTGGCAAAAATGATATATGCAATCGATAGGAAATACTTCAGAGATTATGAATCCAATGAAATTTTGAAATCGGTTGAGATTCATGGGTGCTAGAGGCTCCCAAAGTTTAGACATTTTTAGTGAATAGGCGAAAATTATAATTTTTAAAAAAAAAATATCAAAGAAGCTAACTTCGGCAATGCCGAAGTTTATATACCCTTGCAGTCTTTGGCAAGAATTTTTTTACATTTTGAAATTTCTTTCCCTGCAACTGAATTTATCAATAGTAGGCAGCAAGCAGCGCTGCCGGCAGGTCATCATTTCAATCGATTTGTGTTGACAGTAACTTCTGTTCTATTTATCCGATCAGATTCAAATTTTGGAATCTGTCAATTCATGTCAAATACTATCATATTGGTTTCATGGGGATACTCCAATTTTTGCAAAAATGTTTGCTCTAGAGCTATATGATATAGTGGTCGGATCCTTACGATTTTCATACTCATCTCACCCGGGTAATACTCATCTCACCCGGGTAATAAAAGGCCCACAAAAAAAATTTCATCTTAATAGCTCTTAACCCTCCGTCGGACACCTGGGTCTGGCCAGACCTTTATTGACTTTGAACTTTAAGCTAACATGCCGAGCCTTGGACTTATTTTGAAGCTGATAAAGGATCATTTGTTGAGCCTATCCACTAGTTTTTTTAAACTTTCGCAAAAGCTTAAAGCTGTTGAGTCTCACTTTTTTAGTTTAACGCTACTGACTAAGTCGCGAAGGCGTCAGATGGCGGGAGAACAGATTTCTTATTTGTCCTTGCATTTGCTGGTTTTTACTACTATATCGGTTCCAACCCCTTTTCAACCAATGCAAACTCCGGACGATGTCTGTAGAGTCCGATTTGTCTGGGCAAGAATCTACATTCATGGATATTGCGGACAGGGATCCCAGTAATAGTAATGCCAAAGTACCACTTGTTGCGACTGATGCTGCAGATGCAATACCTGGAGCTAAAGTCCTCAAGGACAATAAAGGAGTCTCTATGAGAAAGCAAGTCAAGTATAAATTTAATTGATTCTAAGTGTAGTAAATAGGTCGGCAATTACGATTGGAGCGGAATGTAAGCACAGATAATAAAGATGAAAAAACGATACTTCAACACATATGTATGTATGAATTCAATATTACTCGAAACAGGTGTCCTTATCTAGGGGGTATCTATTGCTATGAGAACTCCACCACCCCTATGATCAGGACGATCACGTCTTAATATATTGAAATTCGATGGCCAAGAGTTTAGTATTAAGGCCTCTTAATACTCTGATAGCCGACAGAAAAAAGAAAATTGTTAGTTTAAAGTAGTTAAGACCGCGTAACGCAAACTTAAGGAATTGCTTCTGTACCGATTCAATACTACGCTGGTGAACATCATATTGAGGGTTCCACACTGACGAGCAATATTCTAGAGTAGGGCGAACTAACGAAGTGTAAAAAAACCTTTGTCACATATGGATCATCAAATTCTTTGACCCAACGTTTAATGAAGCCAAGAAGACTGCAAGCTCTATTGACAATTGAAGATATATGAACATTAAATGAAACTTTTGGGTCGAACTTAACGCCTAAGTCTTCGAATGATGGTACACAATCTAACAGAACAGACTTAATAGAGTACTGAGATAGAAATGGCGACAAAAGTCATAAAAGAGCACTTAGAGGCATTAAGGTGTAATTTATTAACGTGACACCAATCACAGAACGCATCGAGATCTGATTGCAAGTACTGTTGGAAAGAAGGATCATTATATGAATAACAAATCTTGACGTCATCCGCAAACATGAGCACGCGTGAATGTGCCAAGGCCAAAGGCAAATCATTTATAAACAAGGTAAATAACAGTGGACTGCCTTGGGGGACACCTGGGTTCTGCCAATAAGATACGACTTTAACCAAGCCAATAGTTTCGGGGAAACACCCATCATGTTAAGTTTCATGAGAAGCATAGAATGATCAACCGTATCGAAAGCCTTACTAAAGTCAGTATAAATAACATCAGTTTGACACTTTTTACGGAAGCCATGGTGTACAAGGGTAGTCAATTCTTAAAGGTTGGTTAGCGACGAACGACCTTTCATGAAGCCATGCTGACAAGGAGAAATAGTGGATCTGGATAGGTGTTGAAGGGAAGACGTAATAATTTTCTCAAACAGCTTAGCTATTGCCGAATTAGAAATATCCGATTTGCTACCCTTTTTAAAAAGCAGAATAGTAAAAGACTCCTTTCAAATATCAAGGAAGCTACAAGTCTCACTCGATATAAAGAATAACCGAGATAAAGGCTTAGACAGGGAAATCGAACACATTTTAAGGATGCAACTAGGAATATTATCAGGCCCGGGTACGAAGGAAGACGTCATAGATGACAAGTTAGAGATAATACAGTCTTCAGTAATACTAGGAAAAAGTATACAATTTGGATGTGGAATTGAGAACGGATAAGGTGTGGGATCCGAAGGAGTAGTAGAATAAGGCGACTGAAAGAATTTAGCAAACAGATATGCAATATCTGAATCATTATTAGCAGTCTGGTCATTAAGTCTGAAGGTGGAAGGTAGTAAATTAGAGCGTCTTTTGGAATTAACAAAGTTATAAAATCTTTCGGGGTTCTTATAAAATTCAACCTTACAGCGAACGATATAATTATTGTAGCATTGAGTATTTAAAAGTCAAAATTGAGATTTGGCTACACAATAATTTGCATAGTCAAGTCGCGAACCAGTTTTTTTAAATCTTTTAAAATATCTCGATTTAATATTACGGAGATTAGAGAGCCTACGTGTGAACCAGACTGGCGCACTGGAGACGGTAGTCTCTACCGTCACATAAGGACGCATTTATCAATTAGAGAATTTAGAGCAGAGTATAAAAAATTTACTGCACAATCTATATCACAGCACTCAAATAGAAATGACAAATCAAAAGAGAAAATAAGGCTGTTAAGAAGATTGAAATTTGTTTTACGAAAACGTTTACGACGAGAATTTGAGATGTTATTAAATGAATTATTAACGGAATTGTAAGAAATAGTAATTTCAATGGTAGGGTGATAAGGATCTTCAGGCTTCACTAGGGGCTGTGTTTGTGATACAGCACTAACAGTGGGATCCGAGACAAAAACAAGATCGAGGATTCTTTTAGAAGAGTTAAGAAAAGAATTCAACTGATATAGCGGACATTCAAGTAGGCTATCAAGAAAAACATGTTGAGATGAAGGAATTAAGAAAGATAGAAAGATAGGAAAGTTAAAATCACCTAAAGCTATAAAAAAATCACGATCTTTAAAACGACTAAAAATAGTTCGCAAAGCATCAGCATGGTGCATGTAGATCATGATATCAGAAGTTGGAGGAATATATGAAAAGAGATATATAAGCTAAAGTTAGAACATGTAACTTCGACGCAAATAAACTCAACACCTAAGGGGCGATCAATCGGCACAACACTTGAACACAGATTCGAGTTGACAGCAATGAGTACTCCACCGCCCACGACGACCAACACGATCAAGCCTATAAGAAATAAAGTTATTAGAAAGAATTTCATTATCCAAAACAGAGGAGGTAAGCCAAGTTTCAGAGAAAGCTAATATGTCAGCCGAAAAGGTTTGGCTATCACAGAATAATTTCGAGAGCTTGGTAAGAAGTCCTCTTACATTTTGATATGAATGCAATACGTTATTAGTTTTTTGAAGCAGAAGATACATTAGGAAGGTGGACAGGCAAAGGACGGGAGCGCTTATTGGGCGCAAACTCATGTACAACTAGGCCCTCTGGCCAAAAGTTAGGGTCAACCATAGCTGAGAAATACTCATTTGGTACTGTAATTTTAAAAAAGGAGATTTCGCGAGGCCTAGAAAACTTAAACTTTTGAATTAAAACCTTAGCAGGGCATATATTACCAATGTAATCTGCCACAGACGATTCAGAAGTATCCGGAGCAAGCCTCGAGATAAATAATTGTTTAAGATGAGGCCCTACAGTTAGTAGAGGCGGAGGAGCATTGGGATCCGCAAGTGATTGAAAGCCAGCATGATCCAGTAATTGATCAGAATTCCCGTGAGGGATAGATTGAGGTACACCAGGGCTTGTAGTGGGTACTTCAATCTGAAAAGAAGAGCATAAAGAGGGACAAGAAGATGGTGTTGGCGAAAGTAAAATGGGAGAAGATGTAATACAGAGTGCGGGCGACTGCTTATGAGGCAACTCAGGGGTACATTTATTGGGCAATTCCTTAGAAGGTGGATCAAACTTGAATTGCGACAATAAATGTATGCTACAGTCACACTCATTAGACAACTGTTTGGCCATTTTATTTAAAGAAAGAAACTTTAAACGAAGATCCCTGTACATTCGGCTAAAATCAAGCTGCTGGCTGGCACAAGATGGGCAAGTCCAGCGCATTAAGCCAAGTTCAGGCTTAGACACAGACAAACCAGAAAATTTGTCGTAATCACGGCCGTTGAGGCCAGCACATTTCAAGTGAATAAGATTATCGCAGAGCCAACACGATATTGCTCTATACTGATCGTCAAAACGATCAGAATGCTTGCAAGTACATAGGTAGACAACAAGCCATTGAAAAGCCAAAAGAAACACAAGGCAAAAAAAAATATCTGGAAAAATTAAAATAAACAGCACAAAGATAATTATCGATAAAAAATCAATAATTACAAATAAAACAAAGAGACAGCTAGAGTACACAGCACAAGAGAGAGTGCAAGAACAGTTATAAGACGACCTTAGAGAGGCGGCTTTACAAAAGTGATTACGCGGGAGAGAAACTGAGCACAAGCACAAAAGCAGAGAGAACAACAAAACCACTAGCACTGATGGTATGATGAGGGCGATGAGGGGAGCAACTGCAGAAGCAATGACGAGAGAGAACAATAAAAAAAAAAAAAAAAAATTTAAATGCACCAAACACTAATCACGAAAAAAAAAAAATAAACTGTTTAATTTAGCGAACTGTGCAAATAAAACACAATGGTTTCAAGCAAACGACACCAGCGAAAGCGAAAACAAACTAAGCACAACTAAAAATTGGGAGAAAACAATATATATTAATAAAAACTCAGGAGCTATGCAAAAACACGACCGTCACGTCAGAGAGCAGAAGCTTTATAGTAATAATCTCCCATATCTTAGTTTAGATATAGATACTAAGTCTTTAGATATGAGGTAGTGAATGGTGGACTGTTGCTGTTGTTTGCTGAGTGGCTTGCACTTTCGGATGTCCTGTCTTCAAGGATCTTAAATCACACCTAATCGGGCGCAAACCCCCAGCTGGACCAAAAATCACCTTCAACGCAGAAATTCAAAATTTGCCAGCCTTAATGAATATATTTTTACTACCGATTGGTCTTATGTGTACAATTGTAGAGATATGAACTCAGCTATTTGCTTCTTTTATGATACTCTGAATTCACTTTTTGATATTTGTGTGCTTAATAAACCTCCCTGGTTTTCTCGAGAGTTATCCAATTTGAAAAATGTGAAGACTCGATATTATAAGAAGTTTCAAAAAACTCGTCGTTCATCAGATTACCCTCTGTATACAGTTGCTTGTTCAAAATTCATGATGATTAATACGCCATGTGCTTTAAGAATTATCTTCAGCGCTGTAAGCTTCAGTTTTCTTCTAACCCTAAACAATTTTATAATTTCGTTAATTCTAAACGTAAGACCTCTGCACCCATCTTTTTTGTCCTTTCAAAATATGTTTGCGAGATTTTTCAAAACAACTTATTCCTCAACGGAATATCGAGCAAGTCCGTATCCTTATCATTTAAAAAAGGCGTATTGTATTTTTAATCCAGTAATTGATGAAAGTTCTCTTCCTAGTGAACTTAAACTGGTTAAACATATTTATTCTCCGGGGCCAGGTGGTCTACCTGGATGTGTACTCAGGTTCTGTGCAAACGCATTATGTAAACCCATTTTAAAATTGTTTTTATTGTCTGTCGAATCTTCCTTTTTTCCAACTATTTGGAAGGAGTCGTATATCATTCCTCTGTATAAAAATGGCAAAAAGTCCAAAGCCTCTAACTATAGGGGTATTTCAAAATTAACCGCTATTCCGAAAGCTTTTGAGAAAATTGTAACTTCGCAATTGCACCATTTTTGCAGCTCTATTATTTCGCCATCCCAACATGGGTTTGTAAAACGTAGATCTACAACCAACAACCTCTTATAATTTACCTCGATAATCATCAAGGGGTTCAAAAATGCTAAACAAACTGATATACAGCGACTTCCATCAGTCATTATTTATTCGCGTGTGCTTATATATGCTGATGATGTTAATCTTTGTCTTACTTATAAAGAACAGATTCATTTAGTCGGCTAAAAGCTGATCTTAAACATTTTTAATCCTGGTGCCAGCTTAATTTATTAAATCTTAACACTACCAAATGTAAGGTAATGACTTTTTTTCGTAACTCTCCTCAACTGGTCACTTATTTTCTAAACAATAGCCCTTTGGAACGTCTAAATAATATGAATGATTTGGGCGTACTTATGGACTATAAGTTAAATTTTAATACCCATATTTCCACTACGGTCGCAAAGGCCATGAGTGTTCTGGGTGTTATTAAAAGGTCAAAAGAACTTGATGACCCCTATACAACTAAAGTTCTTTTTACTTCGCTTGTCCGTCCTATTTTAGAGTATGGATCTTGCATTTGGTCACCTCAATATGAGTCGCACCAGATTTGACTTGAATCAGTTCAAAAGCAGTTCTTGCTATTTGCTCTTCGTGGCTTGAGCTGGGATCGAAATGTCAATTTGCCTTTGCCAATTTGATTAACTTTCCTTCCTTAATTAACCGTAGAATTATGTTTGGTTTTATTTTTATGCACATGCTCCTAATCAGTGATAATGACTCGCCTGAGTTATTGGCTCAGGTAAATTTGTCGGTACCATGTAGACAGAGTAGACATCCTATTATACCTTTAACCCTTAGTCGTTGTTCTTCTAACTATGCCATGCATGAACTTTTTAGGGTCCTCTGCTCTGATTACAACCTTTTATTCCCTGTTATCTGCTTAGAGTCTTCTATTAACACACTTAAAACATCTATCCTTTCCTAATTAGTTCATAGATAGCTGTAGTATTATTTGTTTGTCTGTTTTTTCCATTGTGTATCCGACCACGCGATTCGTGCCGTGCGTTATACGGCTGCACCCCTCGTTCGGTCGGGTGGGAGGTTGGCAGCTATCTGCTTGGGCTCGCGCGTAACAGGCTTTTCCCTGGTGTCGTAGGGGGCCACTTGAACGTACTGCGCATAGTATCGTCAACGTCCGATAAAGTAAAAAAAAAAAAAAAAATCTCAAACTTTAAAGACAACAGTCTACTTCTACTAGTACCTTCTGACGAAGATGCAGACAAGTTTATTAAAACCTCTGTACTGTAAAGCAACCTGAAGGTGTCTACAAGCCCAGCGGTGTTCTCCCTTTAACCTTCGATATATTTAACTTACGAACAAAGATTGAAATCTGCTGGTACTCAGTTAAAATTTCTGAATACTTTCCCAACCCAATGCGCTGCAAATATTGCCAGAAACTCGGTCACACACAAAAACATTGCAAAAAGGAAGCAGCATACATTAACTGCGGCCTCCCCCCTCATTCCGGTTCATGCTTGGCAAAATGTGCCAATTGAGGCGAAAGCCATCCAGCTTCCGATAAGCAATGCAATGCCTTTAAGCGCCAAAAAGAAGTACTGAAAATAAAAACCACTAAAAAATGTACAATGCGAGAAGCGCCTAATTTTTACAAATCCTCATTGCCTCAACCCCAAGTCCCTAACAGCTACGCTAAAGTCGCTGCAAAAAATAACACCTTTAAAGACACTAAAGTAAAAAACAAAACAAAGCATTATTACTTCTTCATCCAACAAATTCTTATTTGACAAGCCTACTGGCGTCCCTCGCGTGGTCGATGGCTTAACAATCCCCTCCGTTTCCATTTCTATCAACTGGGAATCCCTTTCCAACTTCTAAATCTACTAGTGACCATATTACAACATCCAAAAAACCTGAAAAAACAGTACTGTTGTCCAATGAAAGTCCAACCAATACTCATACACGTAAACATACATTGCATAAAAAAAAAACACAAATAATGAAACATTTACTCTCTCTCCAAGTCAATCGGACTCGGAGGAGTCGATGTCCCAATGTCAATGTTCCTATAGCCTTATTTCCAACTATTGCATCTTATGAATCTTAAGATTGTTCAGTGGAACTTGAAAGGATACTTTAATAACTATGATGAATTTAGCATTCTAATTAATAAATATCGACAGGAAACGCACCTACCCCACAATGCCCACAACACAATTTGCCCAAAGCAATATATTGGATATTTTACCAATCTTGCTTCCAACTTATCAGCAAAGCAAGGTGTAGGGATCCTTGTTAGGCGACACATACCCCACTCGCTTATCCAGAATTCGGTTAACTCTAATATTTTACACTTAGCCATCTGTTTAGGCCTGGATATAAAGTTAACAATCGTCAATTCATATATCCCACCTAATCAACCCATTTCTATCAGTCAACTACGCGAAAATTTTAATTGGATAAAACCCCCAATCATGCTAGTAGGGGATTTTAATGCCTGGAGCTTTGTCTGGGGATCCAGCTGTACGAACGCCAGGGGCAAAAAAATTGAAGAAGCCTTATCTCTAGATGATATGGCACTATTAAATGACGGCTCTTCAACTCACCTTTCAACACATAAAACATTACCCCACATTGATCTCTCCTTCGCTCTACCCTTTCTGTAAATGGTCAGTTGTAGATGACCTGCACGGCAGTGATCATTTACCAATTATTAACAACATTCTGCGACAGACCCATTTCCAAAACACTAAATTTTGCCCTAAATACAAAACCGACCTAGCAAATTGGGACATTTTTGCCTTATCTTGTGATCGACATTGTCATTGGGCCCCCCACTCCAACATACAATTGCAAGTTGCCCAACTAACAAAAGCCATCAGAATGGCCACTAACAATCAAATATTGTCACTCATCGAAGTCGGTCGTGTTTTTTTTGCGCTCTCGCTTAATTACTGTCTTTCGTTCTTTCGTGAAGTTAATTTATAATATTTAATTTAAATTCATTGCCTTTACCAATTTTTAATAAACGCTATACTCATCGCGAAGTTTGATTAAATTTATTAACATTTACTTATATCAATATCAAAACTTTAACAAACGCAAATATAATTTTGTTGTTGCACTGCTTAGTTTCTGATTTCGTTCTATTTTTTTGCTCCCACCCGCGCTCTCAATTTACAGTTCATAGTTTGTTTTTGTTTGTGTGGTGTTGGTGCTCTCTATTCTTCTGCTTTCTCTTTTGATCGCGCTCGCGGCCTTCAACTTCGCGCTTGTGACAAGTTTTTGTTGTTGTGTGTTGTAATAAAAAAAAAAAAAAAAAAAAATGTTCTATTTTTTATACCATACACCCATAGGGTGAAATGGTATATTAAAGTCGCCAAAATGTATGTAACAGGCAGAAGGAAGCTTCTCCGACCCCATAAAGTATATATATTCTTGATCAGTATCAACAGCCGAGTCGATCTAGCCATGTCCGTCTGTCCGTCCGTCTGTCCGTCTGTCCGTCCGTCCGTCTGTCCGTCTGTCCGTATGAACACCTAGATCTCGGAGACTATAAAAGCTAGAGCCACCAAATTTGGAATGTAGGCTCGTGTAGTATGTAGAGTGATCAAGTTTGTTTCAAATTTTTGCCACGCCCCTTTCCGCCCACGCAATTCAAAAAAAAACGTTTATCTCAAAAACTATTGCAGCTAGAGACACCAAATTTGGTATGTATATTTGCATAGTAAATGCGCACATTTTGTATGTATAAAGTTTTTGCCACGCCCCTTTCCGCCCCCGAAATTAGAAAAACTCGATTATCTCCCGTAATTTTTTACCTTGTGCAATCAAATTTGGCACACTTAAATTTGATACTAATACCGAGCAAAATACCAAATTTGATGAAAATCGGACAAAAAATAGCTGAGTTATGCATATAAACGTTTTTGCATAAGGCCGGAGATGGCCGTTGGCGGGTGGGGGCGCTAGGGTGCTTATATGCATAAGTGCGCGAGATACTGAGATATGCTTGTAACAAGCATGTGAACAGAATTGTGGAAAATAGGCAAATGCATTAGTTATTACAAATTTGAAATATTTGTTTTACTGGTGTATGGTATACCCAAGTCGGCGAGACGACTTACTTACTTCATTTTTCTTGTTTTCTCTTTCTAATTTGCATATTGCAGCTAGCTTTTGCATTGGTTTGTATACACCTCTCTTAACATATATACTAGAGAGCTGCATGAATGAGAGAAAAATCAAAGTCAAATGAATCCATTCGAATTGAATTCAAATGAATGAGTGACAACTACACAATGAAATGAATGAGTGTGAGTTAGTACTTGTCAAATCTCTAAAAATACGTAACTCTGTTTAATGAAAGGTAATGAATTGAGTGTCAAAGCATCGAATTGTACTGAGGCACTCGAAACATTCGAATTATTCGAATTGTCTCATTTTTATTAAAACGTTTTAAACTTTAATGCTTCAAAAACGAATTATTTTATTCAAAATGTAGTGAAAATAATAACGAAATGAGTGCTATTAAAATTAAAATATGCTATACACCAAAAAATTTTAGTGAGCAGTTATGGATTGGACAATTTGGGACAAATCTTGTAAAATCGATCCTAGTTGCACGAACCGAGAAGACATAAATAAGGCCATCTAATATATTATACAGAATAATATTCGCTAATCCATCATATACACGATGGATCTACCTTTTAATATTACTTCACTAGTTGGAAAAAAAAAAAATGCATCCCCATCTCTGTCGGGGGTTTGAACCCGATAACAAGAGTATTAAATATACAACATAAATAAATACTAATTGTAAATACTAAAATCAGAATTGAAATTCGAATGCATTCGAATCATAGCAACTCATTATCTCACTTTCTAACTCATTCAATACGTTTTGTTTCGTTTGAATGTTGCACTCATTCAATTGAAGTCGATTTTCAAAGTCATTCAATTCATTCATTTCATTTTAGATGTTGTTAACTCGAATTCATTTTTCTATCATTCATGCAGCTCTCTAATATATACATTTTCCCCTTTTTATTTACATATTGATTTATAATTTGTTTGTGATAAATCAATCATTTAATTATGTCTGTCTGTTGCAAATATAATTGCAATAATCCCAGCAAGACCAGTGAAGACTTTCTTTACTGTTGGCTGTGTGACAATGTAATGCACTTTAAACGTGCTGGTTATACAGTCAAGGTGCGGGATAGTATTGCATAGGGTGGCGGCCTTAAATGGGGCTGTGATTCGTGTCGTGGCTTGGAGCTCGAGATGCGTAGTTTTATGAAACGGACTGGGGATGCGTTTAAAACCCTGTCAGCTGGCATTCATAAGCTCCAAGAAGAGTTTTTGGCGATGGAGGTTCAATTCAGAAGTTCTAAACTTTTGATTGATTTGAGGGCGCGTCCCTCAGTCCGTCGGCATATCGTTCTCTACCAGTTCCGGCTTCCGACAATGACCCTATGTCACCAAATATACGGCAGCTGATATCGTTTAGGAGTCCGGCTCTGGAAGGTGTGGAGTCTCTTCCCATTTCCTCTGGTGAAAGTATCCCACCTACTAACACGATATCGGTTGTAGTTTCCGAACCGTCCGGACAAACATCCGTTTCCAGGAATATTGCCAATAAAGTAGTTACAAGAGGAGCTAGTAAAGTGTTGGTTGCTTCAGCTGCTGCTGCATCTGCTGTTGCTGCTACTGCTGTGCCTGGCACTTCTAGTTCCCTTGTTGTAGTTCCACCCAAAAAGCAAATTTTTATTTCGCGGCTTAATCCCAATACTACTTCTGAAGAAGTCATAGCCTACATCCAGGGCAAAGTTCAAGCACCAAACATTGCTGTGGAAAAGTTCCGTTTTTCATATACTCGGGACATTTCGTCCTTTAAAATAAGTATCTCCCCAGATCTTTTTGCCAAATATGTCATAAAGATTTTTGGCCGGAACACCTTGTTGTAAAAGAGTATACAACAAACAAGAAGAATAGGCCTCCGATTAGCCCGCTACCTGCCTCTGTAAATAACGTTCCTTCCGGCTGGTCTGCACCTGTTGGCGAGTCAAAAAACTAATTTCGTCCCTAACTCTGGCCTATCTGAACGTGCGGGGACTAAAGTCTAAACTCTCTAGACTCTATGTAGATAGTTTAGCTTTTGACTTTCATATTCTTGCCTTTACTGAGACTTGGCTGAAGCCTGATATTGCCGATGCATCAATTTTCCCCTCAAAATATTTAATATATAGACATGATCGGACTATCCGTAATGGTGGTGGTGTTTTGATCGCTGTTGATTCGGCGTTCTCGTCTGAAATTGTACAGTCTTCAAATCATGAGATTGAATTTGTTTGTGTTAAAATTTCTCTTAATTCTTTTTCTGCCTATATTACTTGTTCGTATATTCCACCACATTCCGACTTGGCAGTGTACATTCACCATTTGGAAGCTATTCAACTTGTTTCCTCATATATCTCTGACAACGACTTGCTCGTTGTTCTGGGAGATTTTAATTTACCTGAGATTGCCTGAACCCTGTCATATGATTCTTTATTACTGTTGCCCTCCTCGTCACATTGTTTCATAGATGGTCTGTTTGAGTTATCCACAACTCAAATAAATCCTGTCCGGAATAGTCGGAACAGATCACTAGATCTGGTATTTGTGTTGGATTCTTCCAACTGCGATATTTCCAGGACTGATCCCTTAGTTATCCCTGAAGACAACTTTCACCCAACTCTGTATGTAACCATTGACCTTCCTTTTGGGGTTATGTCTCGACATAATAACTCTATGCCTCCAACCCGATGTTTTCGCATGACAAACTTTACTAAACTTAAAAAACTCTTGTTAACTAATGATTGGACATATCTGTATACTTGCACGGATATGGACTCTGCCATTTCTGTCTTCTATAAAACTCTTGAGTCGTTCTTTGATGTTTGTGTCCCGCGTGTGACTCAAGGATGGTCTGATAAACCTCCTTGGTTCTCACGTGAGTTATGTAACTTGAAGAACCTAAAATCGAGATGCTATAAAAGATTTAAAAAATCCGGTAAAGCATCGGATTTTTCCCTGTATGTAGTTGCTCGATCAAATTTTATGGTGCTGAATTCACAATGCTATAAGGATTATCTTCAGAGATGTAAACTTCGGTTTTCTCGCGATCCTAATCAATTTTATAAATTCGTCAATGGAAAACGTAAGACATCAGTGCACCAGTCTTACTTGTCCTTTGGAAAACAATAAAGCTGACAATGATCAGGCAATCGCGGATATGGTTGCTGATTTCTTCAAAACATCTTATTCCTCTTCGATTTATCAAGCAAATCCTCCTTATCCTTATCACTTGCAATCGTCTAATTGCATTTTAGACCCTGTGTTTAATGAAAGTTCGGTTCTTAGCGTGCTTAGTTCCGTTTAACCAATATGTGCACCTGGCCCTGATGGAATACCAGGCTGCGTATTAAGGTTTTGGGCAGAGGCCCTATGTAAGCCAATACTTAAGTTGTTGACACTGTCCGTTACATCTTCCGCCTTCCCGTCCATCTGGAAGGAATCATATATTATTCCTCTTCATAAAAAGGGGAAAAAGTCCGAAGCCTCCAATTATAGGGGTATTTCTAAACTGTCAGCCATACCCAAAGCATTTGAGAAAATAATTACGTCTCAATTGCAGCATTTTTGTAGCTCAATCATTTGGTCATCCCAACATGGGTTTAAAAAACGTAGATCGACAACTACTAACCTATTAGAATTTACATGTCACTCAATTAAAGGGTTTAAGACTGCCGTGCAAACTGATGCCATTTATACTGACTTCAGCAAGACCTCTGCTTTTATATAAGTTGAATGCACTTGGCATCCCCAGCCTTTTGCTAGATTGGATTCTTCAATACCTTTGTAAGCGTACACAAAAGGTCCTCTTTAAGTCTTCATTTTCTAAGACCATCCAAGTGACTTTTGGAGCACCTCAGGGTAGTCATTTGGGTCCATTGCTATTCACTCTTTTTATCAATGATCTTCCATTGGTAGTGTCACATTCTCGGGTGCTTATGTACGCGGATGATGTTAAGCTTTACCTCAGTTTTAAAGACATATCGTCTTCTTGCCTACTTCAATCGGATCTTAATGATCTTCAGAGTTGGTGTGAAACCAACCTATTAAACCTTAACGGCTCTAAATGTAAAGGTATGTCTTTTTATAGATGCACTCCATACTTAGCAACTTATTATCTTAACGACACTGCCTTAGAGAGGTTAGATATTATCAATGACTTAGGTGTTCTTATGGACCATAAATTAACCTTTAATCCTCATATTTCTGCTACAGTTAGTAAAGCTATGAATGTTCTTGGGTTTGTGAAACGATGGTCAAAAGAATTTGACGATCCGTACACAACCAAACTTCTGTATACTTCATTAATCCGTCCTATTTTAGAATACGGATCTTGCATATGGTCACCTCAATATGAGACGTACCAAAGTAAAATTGAATCTGTTTAAAAGCAATTTTTGCTTTTTGCTCTTCGCGGTCTAAATTAGGATCGCAATGTCAATTTGCCATCATACTCCAGTAGGCTTCTTTTAATCAATCTTCCTTCATTAATTAATCGTAGAGTAATGCTTGGTGCTATTTTTATTCATAAACTTTTAATAGGTGAAATAGACTCTCCTGAGCTATTGAACCAGATTAACCTATCTGTACCCCGTAGACCTACTAGAAATTTTATTCCTCTATCCTTAAAACATTGTAGTTCTAACTATTCTTTGCATGAATTTTTTCGAGTCCTGTGTTCTGATTACAATCTTCTGTATCCCGTAATCAGATCAAAAGCCTCTCTTTCTCTTGTGAAAACCTCTATTTTAGCTCATTTAGCCCCTAATTAGCTGTAGTTAATCATATATTTAATTGTTTGTCCGTTATATTTGTATTTGTCCATGCGATCGTGCCGTCCGATATACGGCTGCGCCCCACGGTCGGTCGGGTGGGAGGTGGACAGCGCTCTGCTTGGACTCGCGCGAAACAGGCTATGTCCTGGTGTCGTATGGGCCACTTGAACGTACTTCGCATTGTACGCGTCAACGTCCAGACAATAATATCGCAATACCACAAACTAAACCACATACATTTAAAAGGAAAATTTGATGGTCGAATAATATCCTTCAGGGGCTTCGAGATACAAAACAACATATGTGGCAGCTATTCAAATAAAAGATGTCTGATTTCAATCTGTTAGCCTATAAAAAAGCCAATGCCAGTTTTAAACGGTCGGTTAAAGCAGCTAAGCGAAAATATTTTATGGAGTTTACTTCCAATATTACACCACAATCTTCCCCGAAACAAGTTTGGTCCGATATAAAATCTCTTGCGGGAGTCCCTCCCTCTAAAATAAAATTCATTAAAACCCAAAACCAGTTACTGACCTCACCTTCTGAAATTGCAAATGAATTTGCTAATAATTGGTCTGCATATTCACAAGATACTAATTTTGATATTCAGTACATTCAAAACAAAAATCTTTTTCTCGACTTTATATACAACCCTAATAGTGTTTCAATATCAGCTAAACAAATCGAATTGGAATTTACGGATCTGGAACTTGAAACCGCGTTGCAAACAGCTAAGGAAAAGACTCCAGGGCACGACCGTATATCATATCCAATGGTGAAACACCTCCCACCATCTGCGAAGTCAAAGCTTCTTGGTATTTACAATTGTATCTTTAACGATGGAAACTATCCTCATGTATGGAAATCAGCGACTGCTCTGCCAATACCGAAGCCTAACAAACCTTCCAGTGAAATCAGCAGCTTTCGATCAATATCGCTGCTCTCATGTTTAAGCAAAATATTTGAAAAGATGTTAGCTCGTAGACTTATGTGCTATATTACAAAAAACAACTTTATTAGTCCAAATCAGGTAGGCTTTAAGCCCAAACACAGTACTATGGACTCCTTGCTGGAGCTCCAGCATTATGTGTCGGACGCTCTTTCGAGTAAAAATCATGTTACCTACCATACTGGCCACAGATTTCGAAAAAGCGTTTGATCGCGTTGGAGTTCATACTGTTCTTCAATGACTTGTAACATGGGGGGTGGGTGTAAGGATCTTCACAATAGTGAAGGCTTTTATGACCCGTCGCTCATTTCGGGCTAAAATCAACAATTTTTATTCACCATACCACAAACTTCACAACGGGATCCCACAGGGGTCGCCACTGTCCGTAGTTTTGTTTACAATTGCAATTGAAGAATTAACAGGATAGTGTTAAGGCAAAAGCACATCAAATTGTTCATGTACGCAGACGATGCAATTATTGTCAGTAAAATAAGAGATTTAGGTGAACTTAATAATGTTTTCCAAAACATCTTAAATGATATATGTACATATATCAATGAGGTTTGGGAGCTGGTGCAACCCTCTCTCCTAGCAAATGTAAAATCCTACATATCTGTAAAAAAATTCGCTGCATATATCCGTGCCTTAACTTTACTACCTTTAACATAGAATGTGTCGAGGCCCTTATGATACTGGGTATAATCTTTGATAAAAAAATGACTTCTGAAAATCACTGTTTATATCTAAGAGAAGCACTTGAAAAAAAACTAAATGTTATTAAATACTTAACCTCTAAGCAGTCCTTAATAAATATCAACAGCCTAATTAATGTCACCCGGTCCTTAATACTCTCTAAAATTGAATACGGGCTTCCAATCTTCGGTTAGTGTGCCAAAACTCATCTAAGGCTCCCTAAACCAGCCTATCACACTGCAGCTCGACGCAGCATCAATGCTTTTCCAACATCACCCATAAAGTGTGTACTAAAAGAAGCAAGATTACCCTCTATTGAAGACAAAGTCACAGAACCCACGTGTAAACTTATCCCTTAATTATTTTGCACACAAAACTTGCTCCTGCAAAATAGCATGCGCCAAGCTTTGACACAAAAAAAAAGGTACAAACACCTCTCTATCATACCCAGATGCGCCTTACTTTCAAAGGAACTTAACATCCAACCACCAACAATCTCCAGGAAGGCTACAACAAGGTTCAAGGTTCAAGCATCTTCTGCAAAGCTGTACTTTTTTGGCTGTTTCATACCTTTCAGTAGGTGTCAAACCTTTAAACTTATAGCACTTATACGCTTTATGACCTGTATTTTGCAAATCGGACATTTATCATCGACTTCCGCATAATTTAAAACAGTTTGTAGCGGTTTTTTCTTTTCTCTAATTATTCCATGACATCAGATAGAATTTGAATTTGCCTTGTTTTTCTAATTCGACTCTTATACAATTGTAGAGCTCCTCTGTCAAATTTCCTTAGGAAGAGTTGTGTCAACCTGTACCCATTCTCGAGGCTCTCCAGAAAATGTGGGTACCTGAATATTTGGCAACACCGGTAGTTCGCCTCTCATGGCTTACATTCTCAATTTTACAATTTTCCTTATTGTTCATTTTTATTTCTAGCATTGACAATGAATTCTGGACATAGAATTCTGAAACAAATATAGCATTCTTAAATCTTGCATCCTTTGTCAGTACCTGGCACGCCTATATATTATCCATATTATCCATGTCCCATTGTCTGTACATTTCAACTCAACTACCTCTAAATATTCCTGCAGTTGTCGGGCATTATCCCTTAATATCTCTCTTAGAGTTCTCATTACTGGAGGTTGCTTTTCCTCGCGACTCTCCGTTGCTGTCCTCAACATTTTCTAACATCGCCTGCTTGACTTTCCTTTGGCTAGTAATCTGTCTGCCATATCGAAACCTTCCTCATATTTTCCATCTGTGAAATAGAGGTGTTCGGTTACTCCACACTGTAGCATTTGGCTATGGTAACTAATCCATAGATTCTGTATCTCACTTCGTTAAGAATCTTGTTAGTTAACTTACTAGCATCTAATGCTTCTAACTTCTTTAACCTTTTAGCAGCTCATGCTGCTTAGCTCACAATTTTTCAGTTTTGGTAGGGAACATTTTTATCTTATGCGTATATTAGGATATCGATATAAGCATATTATAATAATTATAAAATAGATTGACGTACTTATAACTGTTTTAATTTATTTCTTATGTGATGATCCTGTCCGCTGCTGCATGTCCGGCAATAGCTTGCTAATAGTTCGCCTTCCTTCTAAATTCGCGTCGCCTTCGGTTGCCCCTTCTTTTTCGTTTTGCTGGCACCAGCCACCGTTCGTCTCTCGTCTCTGCAATCTTGTTGCCTTGCTGCTTCTTTGCAACTTTGTCGTTGCTCTGCTGCTGTTTCTTATTGCCTACTTGCAACCCATTGTGCATATATACACTAATTTGTTTTATTTTTTATACCCTTGCAAAAAGGGTGTATTAATTTTGGTCAGAAGCATTTCCGACCGTATGAGTTCATATAGCCATGTCCATACGTCCGGCTGTCCGTCTGGATCGACGCAACTTCTCCTAGACCGTAGGAGCTACATAGTTGAAATTTTGCATGTAGTAGGTATATACTGCAGTGGTTGCATATCTCGGATTCAGCCGGATCGGGCCACTATATCATAAAGCTCCCATACAAACGGCAATCAGTGAACAGTGACTCTCAATCACTTCGTTATTTTCTAAGCTATTGTAGTGAAAATATAATATTGGTGAGTTTATTATACCTATAAACGACTGTGTCAAATTTGATCAACATCGGGTTACTATATCATATAGCTCCCATAGGAACAATCGGTCTAAAAAAGAGCAACTTTTGTGAATAACTTCGTTACTTTTGACGGGATTGCTTTTAAATTAAACATTTTTTAATGGCAGTTCCAAATTTGATCATGATCAAGTTACTATATCATTGAGCTGCCATAGAAACAATCCGTTATTAGGAACGCGGTCAAAGTTAGCCCCGGCTGGGCTTCGAATACGCTTTTTTTTTACCGGCGCCGAAATTATTGCAGTTGATTGACTGCCAAATTGCCTTTATTTAACTCGGTCGCACGCACTTTTTTAATTATTAGGCAATAATATTTTGCTTTTGTTTTATACTCTGTCTCTTAGGCACTGAAAAACCCAATCTTCATGTGTGCATGAACCTGTTAGGGTCCTCTGTTCTGATTACAATCTTCTATTCCCTGTAATCTGCTCAGTGTCTTCTATTAGTATACTTAAATAATCTTTCCTTTCCTATTTAGTTCATAGATAGCTAAAGTATTATTTGTTTGTCTGTTTTTTCTATTGTGTATCTGTCCACGCGATTCGTGCCGTGCGTTGTATGGCTGCACCCCTCGGTCGGTCGGGTGGGAGGTGGGCAATCATTTGGATTTGGCCCGGTGTCGTGGGGGCCACTTGTACGTACTGCACATAGTATCGTCAACGTCCGCTAATTACGTCATTTTCACTTAAGAGGTTACGCCATCCCTGAGGTCCAAAAAACAGGTGAAAAAAGAATTTTTCGCTGTACGGCCAGTACAAACAGTGTAGGAAAAAACTTTTATTATGCCTGTTGGGCATAGACATGCTCCACCCCCCACCTCCTCCCTTGCAGGAGAGCAAGACCAGGAGTGCTAATGGCACGCTCGGTCCAGCCGAAGACTGTGGGCATAGTGATTGGCCTAACGGCAACTCCGGGTAAACTTCCCTCCAGCATAATCTCGTCATCATGCAAACATGTGCGCTCCTCCTTCGAAGCCTTTACCGAACGTGGTATTGCAGCCATGAAGTCGGGATGTGGCCGACCGATATCAGAAAGCTGCCGAAACAAATAACGAAGAAAACGGATTAATGTAGGACCTTACAAATACTGGCATTTAGGCCCATTTTATTTGAAAGGAAGGACCAGCTGCTGAACGCTATAGCAGTTTGACGTGGAGAGTTTACATTTTTTTCTGAAGAAAGACTGGTTGTTTCACAACACCGCCAGCGGTGATCAGATCGACGACATGGGCGTTGCCGTCACTGCCACTGTTTAATGGATTCGCCCGAGACGTTATTCGGGAGGTTGTCGTCTTTGATTAACACAAATCCCAATTTATTCCTTCAGATACTTATATTTCCACCGAGTACAATAATGCTGACTAACGGATTTCAGAAGCTGTCACCGGTTAACGGATTGGACATCGTTTGCGAGTTGTTGTAGTATACTAAGAACGGAGCAGAGTTAATGCCAAACGCGACGGTACTGAGCTCGTAATCACCAAGATGGCCCTCAGAAGTAAAGAATGAACTGACAATACTGTGAGAACTGGGCTGCGCTTGGACCGCCGTTGAAGTATGCTCTGGTCGGGTCGACGCTTGCATGTGCATGTGACTAATGCAATCTTTTACATGATGCCCTCTTGCGAAACAATTCAGACACATGGACTTTTTGTATATATCTCAGGCACTGCTTTCGAGGAAGGAATCTTGTGGACTGGGTGATTATTCTTGGAGCAGAGGTCGCACGACTTGCGTTTGGTGCTCACGTTGGCTTCATAGGTATTTGCCTTTGGGCTAAGTGCAAGGGGATTCCGGGGAAGTTTGGTCGCGGGCCGCCATTGCGGCTATACTTTTAACAGCTTTTGCGTACTTACGAACCGCTCGGTGAAAAAATCGACCATCGTTTGCCACTCTGGAATGGCAGTCTTATCTCCAAGAGATTGTTCCCACAGTGATTGGATGATTGAATTGAACAAAGGAATTGCAGGATACAGTGCTCATCGTTTAATCTTTACAAACTTTTGAATGGTGAGAGCTGTTGAGCCAAATTAACATTTCTGTTCCATCTAGAAAGACCCACAATTTCACACCGCTTATACTTCCCACTGGCATGAACCTTTTCGTATACAATGTAGTGACTACAACAGATTTTGGCACGTTATCGGTTCCGAAACATCGGAACATATAAAAACTGCGTTCTTGTCCTTCCTCGCTCGTAATTAATTCTAATCATCTTTATTGTAACCTATCCTGTTTTCTTTTTATATGTAATTCATTATCTTATTACATTTAATATTTTCTATTTCTTTAGTTTAATTTATGTTTATATATGTAATATGCCTATGCCCTTAGGTTGGAGTGGGCAGAGGTTGAAACATTACCTTTACTTAGGGTCATACTGAGCGTTGTACGACTACGTCTATATATATATATTAATGCGTGGCCGACGGCTTGCGCGATTTGATGAAGATCGGGTGAATATATCATAGAAGGAAGTTTCAGAAACCAGAGGGCCGTTTCTTACTTCGACTGAACTGAAGTTTGTATACCCTTGCAGGTTTTTTTTCGTAAACATTCCCTTCTCTATAGCAAGCAACAAGAAAATAGATTCAGACTTACGTTAAAGCAATCCAGCTCATGAAGCATGCTATTTTATCATTTATTTTTATGACAGAGTCGTAAATCGGTGTATTTTTTTATAGCTTTAGGTGATTTTAACTTGCCTAATGTTTCTTGGCTTGCTGATGATAATCTATCTTTCTTAATTCCTTCATCTCAACATGTTTTTCTTGATAGCCTACTTGAATGTCCGCTATATCAGTTGAATTCTTTTCTTAACTCTTCTAAAAGAATCCTCGATCTTGTTTTTGTCTCTGATCCCACTGTTAGTGCTGTATCACAAACACAGCCCCTAGTGAAGCCTGAAGATACTTATCACCCTACCATTGAAATTACTATTTCTTACAATTCTGTTAATAAATCATTCAATAACATCTCAAATTCTCGTCGTAGATGTTTTCGTAAAACAAATTTCAATCTTCTTAACAGCCTTATTTTCTCTTTTGATTGGTCATTTCTATTTGAGTGCTGTGATATAGATTGTGCAGTAAATTTTTTCTACTCTGCTCTAAATTCTCTAATTGATAAATGCGTCCTTATGTGACGGTAGAGACTACCGTCTCCAGTGCGCCAGTCTGGTTCACACGTAGGCTCTCTAATCTCCGTAATATTAAATCGAGATATTTTAAAAGATTTAAAAAAACTGGTTCGCGACTTGACTATGCAAATTATTGTGTAGCCAAATCTCAATTTTGCCTTTTAAATACTCAATGCTACAATAATTATATCGTTCGCTGTAAGGTTGAATTTTATAAGAACCCCAAAAGATTTTATAACTTTGTTAATTCCAAAAGACGCTCTAATTTACTACCTTCCACCTTCAGACTTAATGACCAGACTGCTAATAGTGATTCAGATATTCTAGATCTGTTTGCTAAATTCTTTCAGTCGACTTATTCTTCTACTGCTTCGGATCCCACACCTTATCCCTTCACAATTCCACATTTAAATTGTATGTTTTTCCCTAATACTACTGAAGACTGTATTATCTCTAGCTTGTCATCTATGACGTCTTCCTTCGTACCCGGGCCTGATAATATACCTAGTTGCATCCTTAAAATGTGTTCGATTTCCCTATCTAAGCCTTTATCTCGGGTATTCTTTATATCGAGTGAGACTTGTCGCTTCCCTGATATTTGGAAGGAGTCTTTTATTATTCCGCTTTTTAAAAAGGGTAACAAATCGGATATTTCTAACTACCGTGGCTTTGCCAAACTTTCGGCCATACCTAAGCTGTTTGAGAAAATTATTACGTCTTCCCTTCAACACCTATCCAGATCCACTATTTCTCCTTGTCAGCATGGCTTCATGAAAGGTCGTTCGTCGCTTACTAACCTTTAAGAATTGACTACCCTTGTACACCATGGCTTCCGTAAAAAGTGTCAAACTGATGTTATTTATACTGACTTTAGTAAGGCTTTCGATACGGTTGATCATTCTATGCTTCTCATGAAACTTAACATCATGGGTTTTTCCCCGAAACTATTTGGTTGGTTAAAGTCGTATCTCATTGGCAGAACCCAAAAGGTGTCTTTTCGTTCCTCGATATCTATAACTGTTCGAGTTACGTCAGGTGTCCCCCAAGGCAGTCATCTGGGCCCACTGTTATTTACCTTGTTTATAAATGATTTGCCTTTGGCCTTGGCTCATTTACGCGTGCTCATGTTTGCGGATGACGTCAAGATTTGTTATTCATATAATGATCCTTCTTTCCAACAGTACTTGCAATCAGATATCGATGCGTTCTGTGTTTGGTGTCACGTTAATAAATTACACCTTAATGCCTCTAAATGCTCTTTTATGACTTTCAGTCGTTTGTCGCCGTTCCTAGCTCATTACTCTATTAAGTCTGTTCTGTTAGATTGTGTACCATCATTTAAGGACTTAGGCGTTATGTTTGACCCAAAACTTTCTTTTTATATTCATATATCTTCAATTGTTAATAGAGCATGCAGTCTTCTTGGCTTCATTAAACGTTGGGCCAAAGAATTTGATGATCCATATGTGACAAAGGTTTTATACACTTCGTTAGTTCGCCCTACTCTAGAATATTGCTCACCAGTGTAGAACCCTCAATATGATGTTCACCAGCGTAGTATTAAATCGGTACAGAAGCAATTCCTTAAGTTTGCGTTACGCGGTCTTAATTGGGACCCGAATCTTCGCCTACCTTCTTATTCTGACAGACTTCTTCTTATTAATCTTCCTTCACTTTACAACCGTAGGCTCGTATTTGGGATTCTCTTTTTACATAAAGTAGTCAACGGCGAAGTCAGTTCTACCAATTTACTAGATACGCTATATTTTTGTGTTCCCTCACGTCGGACCAGAAACTTTTTTCCTCTTCACCTTAGTAGATGTCTGACTAACTACTCTCTTCACGAACCTCTTCGTGTTCTTTGCCAATCTTTTAACAACCTTTCTCACCTTATTTCTCCTCATCTATCTGTCACTTCTCTTCGCGCTATACTTTTTAATTATCTACAACGTAACCACTGAAAGTATTCTGGACTGGATATTGGATTGGCTGCAACTCATCCCTGACCACATTGGATGTGAATCGGGGCATAGCTGGCACCTTGTTACAAATAAAACACCTCCACCGGGTCGGGGATGTTGTGCATAAAGCTAAGCTACCTTCATGAATTAATTATTATCTGTATTTTAGCTTAAGCTTTTTCGTCGACTGCTGACTTAGTTGACGTAAAATAAATAAATAAATAAATAAATTAAACTGACAAATGTTAGTTTTTATAAAATTAGCGTCAAAAGTAACGAAGTTATTATTAAGTAACTGTGCCGGCGATGCTTCCTTCTACGCATTGAACACTTTTGACCAAAATATATATATATCTTTTACAAGGGTATAAAATGATTATTTCCTATTGTTACAAACAGTTTTCAGCTTTTAAACTATATCAATGTGTAAGATAGTGAGAGTATAACTTTACTCTCCCCTCCAATACCAATAAATTTTACGATTATAATGTGTTTCGTGACTGTTCCATACATATGTATCTCTTTGGCGTATTTAGCTGTTTTTCCACATTAAACATAAAACCTCTAAGTAAAAAATTTATGTGTTTTCCAGAATGTGCTTGTTGCAAACGTTAAAAAATGTCTTTCACATTCAGGAATTCGTTAAGTCTAAAGGAGTAGAAATACGTTTCAATGGTCGAGGAAAAAACGAAGCATCCCATTATTGCGGACAGTGCGAAGTAAGTAAACTAATGATTAGAAAATCCTTAATCCTTGGCTAGGACACCAATACATTCCTATACCGCGCTTAAAACTGTACTTAACAAAATTTAGAGTTTACACGGCATTTAAACAAAAGCAAAGGGCCGAGGTTAACTTTGACCGCGTCGAAGTTTGTATACTAACTTGTTTTTGTTAATCTTTCCCTTCTATTGACAACTTCATTGTCAAAAAAACGATTTATATAAAAAGTCTAATGTTCGCGAAAGAACAGTCCTCAATCTTAGCATTCTACAGCTATGTTCAAGAAAATAGCAGTGCCCTTGAGCTTTGATTTTGAAGTTGATAAATCATATTAAAAAGACCATAAATGTACCAATCTTCTATAAATTCATAATCTATATTTATATATAATATTATATACATATTTATATAAATAAGTTCCATTTTGGATTAAACAAAAAGTCTCCCATTTTCAGAAATGAGCAAGATAGTCAAATAAGAGCATTTTAAGCTATTCAAAAAAAAAGCAGTGATATCTAAAAATTTAAATCTGTCTGTCAATTATTGGCAATAGCGGGTTGTCAACTGGGCCGTACCAAATCCATCAATGCTGAACTGGGATCTGTTGCCATGTTTCTTGGATAACTTCGCAATGCTAAGCTTTATTGAACGGTTTTTTCTTTGTAACGCTTCCCTGAATGTTTCCCCATACATTTTTAATGGGTTACCAATCCGGCGACTAAGCTGTCCCTGGCATTACATAGATTCTTTCGAATTGAAAGCAACCTTTTTCCTTTGCGTGGTATTACGTATATTCTGGGCAACATACATACTGTTTAGATCGTGCACAACCAAACAAGACTATTTTGCGGACGTTTGGCCCGAGAATATTACGCTACTTTGCAATATGAAGATTCATATGGAGTTTTGTGAAATACAAAATGACTAAATTGGAAGATTAAAACTGATTGAATCTGCTCTATATAACACGTTTTACGTCACGTTTTTTTTTTTTTTTTTTTTTTTTTGTAGTCTAGGGCAGCAGATACCATCTTTGCAGAATTTTCAACTAAAATTTGGATTTTTTTTTAAGTTTTACCTTGTTTTTCAAGGTTTAGGTTTCATTCTTCTCGGTAGAGTATTGCGATCTTCCGACCAACATGAAAGTTTTTGCGTTAGTTGATGCAAATAATATTACACCATAATAATCTAAATAATTACACCGACTACTGACAAATTTTCAAATTTTTTATTTGCTTTTTTCGCAACTAAACGAAACACTGCTATTTTTGTGAACATCCAAATTTGTGGGGATAAGCATAAAAATGTGAAAAAACGACCCAAAAATGAGTAAAATTAACAGAACTTTTTCGGTTTTCCTAAGCCTATACATTTTAGAAATCAAAGTCAAAAAACTATATTTATATAAAGGAATATGTGAAAAATTTTGAAATCTTTGTTTGCATCTACTGCACTGGTATTTTCGTGAACATAAGACAGATACTATGAGACATTAAACACAGTGTTTTATTAATCATCAAGAGATTTAATAACTTTATCGTGCTATAAGTTGATTTGTTTTTGTGATTAAATTCGAGGTCAACGTTCAAAGGGTTTTAATATAAAAAATTGTGTTGTTTCTATAAATATGTCAACCAAACTAAAATATTATGTATTAAGATATATTTTTAATCGATCTTTAATGACAAAAATCTTCTGAATCAAATTTTATAATTATTTGAAATTTTTTTTTTCCATTTGGTGTCTAATTAATTTCAGGGCAAGTTGCGGCTAAATTTCATCTTATTGATTTTTACTTATACATAAACTACTTTATGTTATGATATTAAAATTAAGACAGAGCCAAACGGAGCTAACTGTCAAAAGTCCATTTGAAGTTTCTAGTACGCATACAAAATATGGTAGTCTTTAAAAAAATGTATGTCTTTCCAATTTTTTCCAAAAATTTAAATTAAATACTTTTTAATAGCAAATTAAAAGCAAATATGAAGTAAGTAGTCTCGCCGACTTATGTATACCATACACCAGAATAACAAATATTTCAAATTTATAATAACAAATGAATTTACTTTTTTTTTTTAAGAATTCTGTTTTCATGCTTTTTACAAGCATACCACCAGCCAATGGCCAACTCCGGCCTTATGGAAAAACATTTATATGCATAACTTGGCTATTTTTAGTCCGAAATTTGGTTTTTTGCTGGGTATTCGTGTCAAATTCAAGTGTGCCAAATTTGATTGCACAAGGAGGAAAATTACGTGAGATAATCGAGTTTTACAAATTACGGGGGCGGAAAGAAGCGTGGCAAAATCTTTACTCATACAAAATGTGCGCATTTACTAGCCAAGTATGCATACCAAATTTGATGTCTCTAGCTATTATAATCTTTACGAAAATCGGTTTTGTTGGAATTGCGCGGGCGGAGGAGGCGTGGCAAATTTTTTTTATTAACCAATGTCTGCACGCAAAGGATTATTCACACCACATTTGATTTCTCTAGGTATTTTAGTCTTTAAGAAAATCGAACTTGTTTAAATTTCGGTGCGTTGCACCACCGTAGGTAATACACGAGTCTTACGTACCAAATTTGGTGACTCTAGGATCTGAGATCTACGAGTTCATACGGACACGCGCACAGACTGACGGACGGACGGGAGGACGGGCGGGAGGACGGACGGGAGGACGGACGGGAGGATGGACGGGCGGACGGACCGACGGCATGTCTAGATCACCTCGGCTGTTGATCCTCATCAACAATTAAATTAAACAAATTAAATAATTTAGAGTTGAATGTTTTGCCGGCTCGAGGTCAAAAGTTGGGCGAATAAAAACAAAAATGAAAAACACAGTTTGTTCTTATTTTCGTTCCGATATATTTCGACCACTCATCGGTGGTCGTCTTCAGGGCAACTATAAATAACATTGAATTGTGATTGACATAATATTAATTTAAACACAAGAAAACACCTACTTAGTTTTTACACGTCCGCACACTGTGACGTGGAGCTACACACTGATTTGTTCCTAATAAATGCCTGTATAAATGCGCGCAGTTGTCTGTATCTACCTTATAATTAAGTCTTATATTTGTCGGGGTATTTATTATGTGCAGCATCTCCAAAGTGTAACGTTTGTTGTAATGTTGTTCTTGGTCTATTATGTTTACTTCGTCAAAATTTGGGGAATGTCCACTGGCGGCACAGTGGGTCATAAGTGCCGTTTTTGGTGCATTGGAGTGTTGACGAAGTTTATAGTCAGATCTATGTTGCGATAGTCTTGTTTTTAGCCTCCATTTTGTTGTCCCTATATATATTTTATCACAGTTTTCTTCATTAGTCCCATTGCACGGTATTTTATATACTACGTTGCTCTTGTCCATTGTATCAATCTTAATTTTTGTTCTGTTAAAAATACTCCGTAGTGTGTTATTGGGTTTATGTGCTATCTGTATTTGTTCGATGTCATAGCAATCTTTCCGATAGTTGTGGGACATATGTGACGGACATAAAGCGTTTTGTCGGAACATCTTTATTGGTTTTCTTATTGCGAGATTTTAGTAAAGTCCTTATGGTGTGGTTTGGAAAGTCATTATCCTTTAAAATTCGTCGTATTTCTTCCTTAGTTTCTTCATGAAAATTGGGTCCGATATATTGAGCATCTGTTGTATACTACCTCTTGCTGTATTCATCATCTTCGACTTCGGATGTTTGGAGTTGAAGTTAATTATTCGTCCTGATGCTGTTGGTTTTTGTACCATTTTAATTTTAGTTAATTTCCTCGTCTGTGTATTGATGCGTCTAGATATGTTAATTTGTTGTCATTTTCTAATTCTATTGTAAACTTTATGTTCCTGTCAAATGAATTTAGGTTGTCAAGTGTGTTTTGGATCTCGTCTTCTTTAATTATGGCAAAAAGGTCATCTACATATTTCGTCATAACTCTAGGTGGTCGCTCTAGTGTTTTCATCATTTTGTCTAAGAGTTCTTCCATAATTATGTCAGCTATTATCGGTGACGCTGGTGAGCCCATAGGCATTCCTTTTAGCTGTGTGTATATCTTGTCTTTGTATCTGAAATATCTGTTCTCTTGTATACAAAAACGAACTATTTCCATAAATGTTAATTTTGGAATGTTAGTGTGCGCTTTTATTTTTATCCACTTTTCTCTAATGGTGTCAAGTGCCAATTCTATTGGAATACTTGGAAAAAGTGAGACTACGTCAAATGAAATTAATCTTTCATCGTCGCAAATGTATGTGTCATTAATCCTTGTCTTAAATTCTGAGGCGTTCTTTACGTTATATGTTGAGTCTGCCGTTATATTTTTTAATATGTTGACTATATATTTGCATAGTCCGTACGATGGAGAACCAATTGATGAACAGATTGGTCTCAATGGCGTACCTTCTTTGTGAATTTTAGGTAATCCATATATTCTTGGTGGAATTGATGTGGTTGTTATAAGTTTATTTCGTTCGGTCCGTGAAATAAGTTCATGTTTGTATAGTTTTTCCACCAATTCGTTGTTTTTGGTCTGTAGTCTAGTGGTTGGGTCCTTCCTTAAGGTTCTATATGTATTTAAATCGTTAAGTATACTATCCATTTTTTTGTCATACTCAGTCTTATCCATTGCAACTGTCTTATTTCCTTTATCTGAAGTTAAAATTAATATGTCATCATTCTGTCTGTAAACATTAAGAATATTTTTGAATAAGCCCGCCCTTCTCCTCAGTGATTATTTCCCCGACCACCGAATTTGGTCACACTAAAAGGGTATAATATGCTGAGGCGGGGTACGGGCACACTCTCTCGAATATAGGCAATAAGAACACATGTGCAATTAATTTTAAATAAAGAATAAAAATCCGAAAATATAAAGACAAGAGTTTAAAAGTTGAAATAATAGAGAGTTTACATGTCTAAGAAATTTCCTTGTTTGTTCCACTGTGTCAAGTATTGCACGATCAGCTGCGTCTTCTTTGTTAGATGTTTTGTGGTCTTTTATTAATAAAGAGAATTTTGTGCGTGCTTCCTCTTGCTTTTCTTTGTATATATTTAAAGAGAGGGAATTTTCTCTTCTCTACTGGGATTGCGAACTTAGGGCCTTTCGCCAGTAACACTTTTACGTCGTTCGGGAATTCTAATAGTAATAATAATAATAGACCAAGAACAACATTACAACAAACGTTACACTTTAAAGATGCTGCACATAATAAATACCCCGACAAATATAAGACTTAATTATAAGGTAGATACAGACAACTGCGCGCATTTATACAGGCATTTATTAGGGACAAATCAGTGTGTAGCTCCACGTCACAGTGTGCGGACGTGTAAAACTAAGTAGGTGTTTTCTTGTTGTTAAATTAATATTATGTCAATCACAATTCAATGTTATTTATAGTTGCCCTGAAGACGACCACCGATGAGTGGTCGAAATATATCGGAACGAAAATAAGAACAAACTGTGTTTTTCATTTTTGTTTTTATTCGCCCAACTTTTGACCTCGAACCGGCAAAACATTCAACTCTAAACAACAAAAAGGTCGCAAAAATCAACATACAAATTAAATTATATTGTTTAAACACAATATAATATGTACAGGGCATTTATTTACTTAAGTATGTACATAATGGAAAGAATATTGGTTTGATAAATATAAAAAAAGACCTGCTATTATTGTAGATATAACGTTAACACAGTTCGTTGCTAATTATATGAAGAACGCAAAAGGAGAGTGCTATAAACGAAAAACTCCGAGAATTGCTAGATATAGAAATGATGATATGGGAAATAATTTTAACGATTACAGGCGAGAGATGGTGCTACTGCATATTCCTTTTAGAAGCGAAGATAAAGACGTACTTAACGAAAATAAATTCATTCAAATATATGAAAACAACAGGGACTTGGTTTTAGAGCGTATAAAAAAGTTTGAATCGAATTTAGACATTGGGAAAACACCTGAAATTTGTAGAGCGTTGGGATGAAGAAGAGGAGGACTAGCAGTTGACCCCCGAAGCCAATGTTATCTTTGAAGCGGATCCTTATGCACAATTACTAAATGATCCCTATTCTGTCTTTAATACTGATATACAACATGCAACACTTCACAAACTTGGGCCATAGCGAAAAAAAAAAAAATTTTATGGATACTCAACTCTTCAACCAACTGATGAGATCAGCTAACGTTAAGCAAAAGAAACTGTTAACGCACATTATATTTCATATTCAAACTCCAAATGATTCACCATTCCAAATATTTTTTACTGGTCCAGCTGGAAGTGGGAAGACTTTTGTAATTAAACTTATAATAGAAATCTATACAGATAACTTGTGCTTCTACTGGTAAAGCTGCTGTGGCGATTGACGGTACAACGGGTCATAAACTTTCGATTTCCAAAATGTTACCGTTATCATCAGATTATCGATGAAAGTCAGTATGATTGGTGCACAATTGTTGACCAAAATTGATTTAAGTCTTAAGTAAATTATAGATGTAATTTTAATTAAGGACTTGTAAGAATCCACCTGTAAGATCCAAGCCAATTAGAATAGTTGGTCCTCATTTGTGACGAAGTTTTCTAGCAGTACTCCAGTAATTAGAAAGTTTTCTTATATACTAACAAAAATTAGAAATGACGATGTGTTAGAGAAGTTAGAATTAGAAATAATCGAATCACACAAAGCAAGATTATCTAAGATTGTGCCCTCTAACGGTGTTCGTTTATTTCACCCAAATCACTCTGTGGAAAACGGAAGTTATCATGGATCTCATTTGCAATAAAACAGGTGTCTCGTTATTTACTCTCATTGTACGTTGATTGTACGTAATAATTATTACATTGATTTAGATGAGACAGTTATTCTAACGAGCAATCTTTTATTGCTTTCCGAAACGTGGCTGATTTTATTAATATCTTATGTGATAAAAAAATCAGAGAAAATGATTTCTTTTTGAGTAATTTAATTTAAAAATCAATAAGGATCCGGCAATATCAACTACAAATCTCAATACCACTATTGATGCAGTTTTTATACCATACATCCATAGGGTGAAATGGTATATTAAAGTCGCCAAAATGTATGTAACAGGCAGAAGGAAGCTTTTCCGACCCCATAAAGTATATATATTCTTGATCAGAATCAACAGTCGAGTCGATTTAGCCATGTCCGTGTGTCCGTCCGCCTGTCCGTCTGTCCGTCCGTCCGTCCGTCCGTCCGTATGGACGCGTAGATCTCGGAGACTATAAGAGATAGAGCCACCAAATTTGGTAATTAGGCTCATCTAGTATATAGAGTGATCAAGTTTATTTCAAATTTTTGCCACGCCCCTTTCCGCCCACGCAATTAAAAAAAATCGTTTATCTCAAAAAAGTATTGCAGCTAGATGGTATGTATATTTGCTTAGTAAATTCGCAGGCTTTGTATATGTAAAAAATTTGCCACGCCCCTTTCCCCGCAAAAACTATTCTTCCTAGAGAGACCAAATTTGGTATATGTATATATTTGCTTAGTAAATACGCCCACTTCCGCCCTCGCAAATTAAACAAAACCGATTTTCTTAAACACTATACTAACTAGAGACACTAAATTTGGTGTGTATATTTGCTCAGTAAACACGCACATTTTTTATGTGTAAAGATTTGGCCACGCCCCTTTCCGCCCCCGTAATTTGAAAAAACTCGATTATCTACCGTAATTTTCTACCTTGTGCAATCAAAGTTGGCAAAAATCGGACTAAAAATAGCCAAGTTATGCATAAAAACGTTTTTCATAAGGCCGGAGTTGGCCGTTGGCTGGTGCGGGCGCTAGGGTGCTCGAATGCTTGAGTGAGGGAGATACTAAGACATGCTTGTAAAAGGCATGTGAACAGAATTTTTTAAAAACACGTAAATGCATGTGTAATTATAAATTTAAAATATTTGTTATTCTGTCGGCGAGACGACTTACATGCTTCATTTCGAAATACTTCGACAAAATAAAATATGAAACATTCGTATCTTATTTTAGTTACCGTAAGCATATTGCTACAATGATTAAAATAAATTGACAACTCATCACATGATCAAGTTCTGCTGATTGCCTTTTCCAAATTCATGTTAATCGAAATTTTTTTTTTTATTTGGTAAGTTAGTTAGTCTTTTATCCAAATTTTTGAACTATTTAAAAAAAAAACACGCGGCCGGGGATAACTGTTTTTTTAACTTTTTTCTCACCCATGACCATCAAAGTGTAAAACCGTTTTATCTACAAAGTCTAATGTCTGCGAAAGAACGGCCTACAATCTTAATATAGGAAATAACGAAGTTATTGATCAAAGTCACTGTTTTATACCGATCGTTCCTATGGGAGCCATTTGATAAAGTCCCCGATCTTTATCAAATTTGGCAGAGTCATCAACAGGTATATTAAACTAACAAATGTTTAATTTGAAAGCAATCGCGTCAAAAGTAACGAAGTTATTGCCACCCTTCTGACCAAAATTAATATACCCTCTTTGCAAGGGTTTAATGAGACATTATTCAGACACACCCTCACTAATAACACACTGTGCAACTAGTGGCCATGCACCAAATTTCGAAGAGACAGAAATACTAGACACATAGCGGCACTACAACAAAAGGTTCACATCATTAATACTCCGAACGCCCCACCATTTAACTTTTAGACTGACAACGAACATTGCGCTCACATATTTACATTTACTTGACAAAAATTAGTTGGTAGCTCCACGTCGAACAGTGCTGACGTGTTAAATAATGTATGTTACAATTTAGTTAAATGTCACATAATTGTTAAATGTTCTTGTACTCTTGTAGTTGCCATGAAGATGGTTTCGACTACACAACCGAAATACATATACCGATATAAAAAATAAAATTAGAAACTGGGGTTTTTTGTTTTTGTTAAATCAAATAACAACACGAACGTCGCTAAAACAGTCACAATTTAATAATTATTAAATTCATTTTTTTTTGTAGGTTGAAGTGTTCAACGTTTTGTTCATAAAGGAACAGGAAAAGCGACATGTAGTTCATTGTCTGCCATGCGCATTAAAATTGTCCCCATCGCTTCAAGGAATCGTTTGCTTAGAAGAGTACAGATTGATAGAGTTGCAGCATGTCTATGATTCATTCGCATTATACAGAACTCAAGGGCTTGGTTAATCCTGTTAATCATAAGAATATCATGTATTCGAATTATCTAAAGCATTATATTATAATATTTTAGTTGATTGAAAATTACTATACATATTTTCGACAACATTTATGAACACTAATAAAAAAAAGAACTGATTTTCAAAATGCTAAGAATCAGTTTTCTGAACATATGATACTATTAATTATTGTAATTATTATAATGGAAATATCTAGTAAGAAGAGAATAATAATAATAACAATTACAATGCAATAAAACTTTTTGTTGTTTATAAACATAAATTTGGTAGTGAACAAAAATGCAAAAATAAAGCTATAACTTAAGAGCGGTCTGTTGTTACTTTGTTCCCTCAGTCGAGAAATAATACATGCGAATACATGCTTATACAGACATGTTCAAAAGTATTTGAGCA